>PVHY01007871.1:0-41772 GCA_004024945.1 Uropsilus gracilis | reverse complement strand
ATTTTGGGTGTGAAACATACTCGCATGCCTGAAATAAGTTCCTTCTGGTCATGGTACATGAGCCTTTTAATCTACAATTGAATTTAGTTTGTTAAGATTATGTTGAAGAATTTTTTTTTTATCTTTTCCAAGAATCAGAAATACTGATTTTAATTTTCTTTATATTTGTGATGGTGCTGAAACTTTACATTAGTGTTTTATAAAATGTGTGTCTAGTTCTACTTAATTCAATCCCCAAGATTCTTACTCAAGGAAAACTTTCCATGCCTCACAGAGATCTCAAAAAAGCAAATGAGAAAAAAATATGTATATATATTCCAGATTCATAGAATAATTCTTGTTATGAAATTAAAATGTGTATCCTTAAAAATGGACAACACAGTTAGTTTGATTTTCTTCAACAAATTGAAAAAAAATCAAACCATTCCTTTGTATTATTAATCAATTGGTTAGGGCCACTTTTACATTTCCCTACAACTTGGGGTAAAACATTTCATGTTTATGGTAATGAACACAAATTTTATTAATTTTATTACAATTCCCTTAGTCCTTTGGAATAACAGTTGAAATTGTTGCTGGAAAGTATGCACTAGGAGGGTATTCTGGAAAATATTTTTTTTTAATCAGGGTAAATCAACCATATGTGCCAGAAAAATATTCTAATTCAATGTCAGATTGCCATATAAATGTCAGGAAAGAGGGTTTTTTTTAAGTGAATTTTCATTAAAAGCTTATAATGTATAGTGGATATCATTATCTTAAATGAAGGGTTGGTTTTGTAGTTGTCTCCATGACTCTAAACCAAATACCTTTTAGTGATTTTTGTTTTTTATTATCAATGTTCTGCATGATGAACCAACCATTTCATCAGACAAAGAGTTTTCAGTTATGCAGTTCTCTATTCTGAATCAAACCTGGTTATGGAAAGAAAGTTTTAGTAAAGCATTCCAAATTTTTCTAAAACATAACACTAAATTTATAATTGCAACTTACCATCTCAGCAGATTTAAAGGTTACAATTAGAATTCTCTGAAAGTGTTCACTTTCTGTCCTTTAGTGACCACACACACCCCATACACATTCACACACATACTGTAACACAAACACAAATTTATTCTTCCACCTGTTGAACAAAGCTTACCTTTACTTGAAATATTATCCAGAAAAATGAACATAAAATCATTACTGAAAATAACATAAAGAGCATAAACTTGGTATAGTACAGAATCATGTATATAAGAATTGAAAGATTTTAATAGGAAAAACTACATCTTATTTAACCATAATACATTTTGAGAGAAAACATGATTATTTGTGCATTTAACATTTTAGTCTAGGTACATAAAAACGCATGAGTTCATTATACTGATTTTTAATAACCTGCACACATTATACAGATCATATTATGGAATATCAGCAGCACCACAGAAGCCTTTTAGTCCTCCCTCTCAGTTACGATATCCCAAGGAAATCCACTTTCTGACCTCTAATAGCATGGGTAATTTCCCTCTTTTGTTTAAATGAAATTCTGTAGTAGATACTCTTATGACTGACTTCTTAAGATTTTAATTATGCACTGGTGACTTGGGAGTTAATATCTTTGGTCTCTTGCCACAGCTGATGGTATTGCCTGAGTAAGAAAATAGTGCTTTATGATACAAAAAAAAAAAAAAAACACACTTAATAAAATAAAGGTCTCTTTATTATAAAATTACAAAACTCCAAAGCAATCAAATTATATGCAATCATATACATGCAAATGAATTTTGAATACATAATTGGAACTGTATGAAATGTAAAACACAATATGGATTTCAAGGATATAATATTTTAAAAATACATTCTGTGATAAAAAAGCAAAAGTACATGTGCTTTCTAACTTCCATTATTCCAACAACTGGGTTTTTAGAGAAATATTCACTCTAAAGAATATTATTATAATATTATTTGCAAAAGATGCCCAGCTAGACATATGGGTTAGGTAATGTTAGTCTAAAGATTCCAAAATAATTCCTTTAACTGGACCATGGTCTTATTGTATTAAAGAAAGACAGATAAACAAATGATGAACACCATTTGACAATTTAAATTAAGGAATATTCATAGGACATAACAACTGATTGATAATCATTCTCTTTCCTAAAAACATTTCTGCATTTTGCACTACCTGTCATATATCATGCTAAGCAACACACATTATGTATAAATATTTTTAATGCCAGAGCACACATACAATACATATTATGTACTTTGTAGCTAAAGCTTTTAGTTTCCAGAAAACACTAGCCAGGACTCTGACTGCTAGAGAATATCATCATTTGAGGGCACTTAGCATAACCTTCTTTATCCTCTGGGACGTGAAGCCAAAACCTTGCTATGTAGAATGGTCTGGAAAATGGCTGACTTTAAATTCATTGAAAATTTTTGCTGGACATTTGGAAACATGAATCTCATGTCAACCTTGCTCAAAGAAGCTTCATTTTATTAAAATGCAGGATTGTCATTTACATATAATAATTTTACAAGTGTTGCTCTAAAATAAGTAAAAACATTAAGTTCCGATATTGCATTTGAGAATTATGATAGATAAAGGAAACACAAGAACATATGTTTATCTTATGGGCAGAAGAGCTTAAAAGATCTCTCCAAAGAAGTAATACAAATGACCAACAGGAACTTATGATCAGCAGAGTGGAAATCAAATCCACAGCAAGTGCTGGTGAGAACGTAAGGGAAAAAGGAACACTTCTACACTGCTGGTGAGAGTGCACAGTAGTCCATCCATTATGGAAAACTGTTGGAGAACCTTCAAACTATAGAAATGAAACGACTATTTGATCCAGAAATCCTACTTCTAGGAATCTACCCAAAGGATGAAAAAAACACTAATTCAAAAGGATAATGTACTCCTATGTTTAACTGCTGCACTATCTATAACAGTCAGGCTATCGATACAACCCAAACCCACTCAAATAAATGAATGTATCAAAAAGTTGTGGTGTGTTTACTCAGTGAAATGCTGTTCAACAATCAAAACAGACAAACTTGTCATTCAGGGTAACTTCAATGGGGCTAGAGTGACTTGTGATGGAAGAAATAAGGCAGAAAGAAAAAGATAAATACCAGATTATCTCACTTCTATGTGGGATATAAAACAAACAAAACAAAAGGCAAAAAATAACTTTAAAAAAGTTTTATTTTTTTTGTTAAAACTAATAAAGTGATAACAAAGCTAAAACACTCAGCAAAGAAAAGGAAGGGGAGGCAAGGAGGATAAATCAAGGGAAGGTTTAACCCAATAGATCATGATAATGTTTCACAGGAGATATGGTGGTGGGAGAAATCTGGGGTATAAAACAATTTCAGAGAAAATATATAAAACCAATTAATAAATTAAAACATATGATTATTTTATTTACATCTTCATCTACACATATTTTAATGTGAAATCTTTATACATGAAATCTTTACACACAAAATTGTTAGTCAAAGTTACATTTTGCACACATGACTTTAAGTGGATTATTAACTGTACCTCCTACTTTCTTCATTTTGATATCTACAAACTAGTCAAGAAAAGGTTTATTAATTCAGTTTTTATAAGGGTAATTTATGTTTCTAGCAAGAACCATATTTAAAGAATGAAATTAAGGGAGATTAAGTCTAAAAGTTCCATTTGGTATTCTGTGACTCTCTCGTTTCAGATTATAAAAAAAAGTTTTCTTTCATTTTTAACCATATTTTACCAACTCATTGTCATGTTTCACAAGGTATCAAAAAGAGGGAACTCTATTAACTTTTATCTTTGGAGAAATTCTTATGTAGAGTTGTGAAAAGAAATGTGCATTCTGCAAGCAACATACGTTTGTCTATTTTATGAAAGTCAATATTTTAGATGTATTTGCCAATACACCCTAGGGTGCTGTTAGCAAAGCTGTGGCTTGTCTCATGAAAGTTTTGCTCCCCACTGCTTCCAATGAATTAGAAATATTTGATGCTACCTGCTGGTTATCAGATTTCTGCACTGAGAATCTATTCTGCAGCTCTGGGGAAGTATTTAAATGCTTCCTTTATTTTCTAGCCCAACAATTTTTAAAATAGGTTTCCTTATTGTTCTATTTAAATTCCTAATGATTTTATACATATGAATTTTTTAATAATGTGACCAATGTTAATGTTATACCAATCCAGGACCATTATTTCTAGAGAAATAATGTTCTTGTTTATCCTACTTTATTCACGAATGTCCAACCAATCTGTTTTCCTTTCACTATAACAATATTCTTGAAATTACAAACAGTTGCTCTTAAATTATATGATATAACACAGACTTGCCATAGAAAAATAATTGGTAGAAAAGTTTGAAATATAAAAATTGGCCTATATCAGAAAAAGTTTTATTTCAAAAATTCCCATCATATTTTATCATTAAGATTTTAACATATTTTGATAACAATTCTAAAGCTGTATTTCTTTAACTATTGAAGTGATTGATATTTGATAAAACTGCCAAATTATAAAGTATTTTCCTTGGACAATGTGGAGATGCTAATGTTATTAATTCATTTTGTTTTATGACTTTTCAAGCTATTAAAATGAAAAACTAAAATTTTCTATTTATGTGAAAAGAAAACAAACACTAAACATGGAAATGAGAAACACAGGTATACACTAACACACAAAACAATACACATATGTGCATATGTGTATGCACATATGCAATCATTAAAGAATGCATATGCATCATGTATGTCATCATACATATGTATGCATATGCATGCTCCTACCCTTTCTTCAAGAGATTAAATAAGCAAAGTTCTATTGGGTATGCATTTTTCCTAAGTTTTCTTAATTTAGGTACCTACGTTCTTATGTTTTTTATTTGCAAGGAAATTTTTTATTCTCTTAGGAATAAACCTATCATAGGCACAATAATTCACATTAATGATTGAAATGTTTATTGATATTTAGTAAGGAGGTCTTCAAGGTAAAGTGATTTGATGTACATTTAAAAATTCATCAGTTTGCACAGTATTTTGCTAGATAGAAATCCTTCCATTATAGAATATGAAAGAATAAGAGGAGACCTAAATGACCAAATTGAATTCTGCCTGATTCACACTTGCAGATTTGTTCATTGTCTTGCTTCTGTAGCTAAAATCCAAGGGCCAAGATTGACTCAACTAACTCTTCTATTTTGAAATCCTAACAGTTCATTAAGTTCTCATATTTCCATTTTCTCTCTTTTCGTCTTCTGCCATCAGCCAGGAAAACCTCTCTGATCTTAAAACATAACCTACATGTACAAATGTGTATATCTGAACTCATCCACCCAAAGAGTAGAAAAATAAAACCCTCAAAGAGAGGTTTCTTTTTTTTTTTCTGCCAGTTTTCATGTTGCTAGAAGCATACTACAAATATATCTAAATGATCACAATTAGGGAATGAATATATTTTAGTACACATCTATATTTTGCTTGATTATCACTTTCTGAAATGAGATAAACGATAGAAAAAAAAAAGTAGCATCCACTACTCTTTTCCTCTTTTCTATAACAAAGACTCTCACAAATCTCTTCCAAAGAGAAAAAAAATAGACAAAATTGTATTTGTTAGTCTTATTGAATGTTAATTTAATATATAAATTGTATGGACTGAGTACTGCTCATTATTCAAATTCAATAAAATAACAATTTGATAAATAAAAGAAACTAAATAAAAGTTACAATGTAGATCAGGTGCAACTTTATAGTTCCTTTTGGCCTACTGTATTGAAATAATATTTATAATATGCTGTTGAGATTGTTAATGTTATCAATCATCCCTTTTTCATGTGTATTAGACTTGTTTATATTTGGTTGGTCTATTTTTGGAACTCCAGTATCTACAGAATGTCCAGGTTCTATAAAATGCTCCATCAAAAAATACAGTGAGCCTCCTGTATCTGTTGTATCATGACAGAATTTAATGGACAGATGGTTGAGAATCTCTTTCCTAACTAGCTCATATAAAGTGAATTTTATAAATATTCTGTTCCCAGAAACACAGAAATTTTTCACCCCCTGGAATTTGACATTTCCATTTTTCAGTAATCTCCTTACAAAAGTTTAAAGCAATTTTTGTACAATATCAAATTAGGATTTACCTTTATTTTGTTCCTTTCATAAATTAATATATATATATTTGTATAAGTATCATTGAGTTTTAGAAAGCTAATATAATACAAATTATGTTCAAACAGTAGTTTCCTGATCCCAGGAAGTTCATTATTTATTAACCTTTAGTCATTGACAAGATTTACTAAATTAGTAATGGACCATAAAGGAAGACAAATTGTATTTCTTTTAAATATATTGAAGATAATTCAATGTCAATTCTACTAATCATTAGAAATCAACTACAGATTTTAATTGCTTAGTAATAATTTTTTATATATCTGGTTGCTTCAAATTCCACAGATTAGTAACTTCAGTTGGAAAGTCTGGGTCCCAAACACTTCCATTGTCAATCACAACAAACAAGCAAGCAAACTAACAAACCACACACACACACACACACACACACACACACACACACACACATAGTCTTCATTGTTGTTTGCATGAAAGTCATGCGAACAACAATAATGACAATTACAATGACAACACTGTGATCTGGAATTGTTTAGGTGTGCTCTTAATTATTTAGCTGTGTTCTTCCACTGAGTTACAAAGTTTTTCGTGAAGCCATATACCTTGATCAAGTTCCCAATAATACCATCATTGACTGCTCACACATTCTGAACATCAAAGTTATTTTCATTTTATCTTGTTCTGCAAGCCTATTCATGTGAAGAAAATTGATGGCAAAAAGAAGCCAGAAAAAAATGTGTATGAGAAACTGAAGAAAACTAGTCTTACAACAGACGGTCTTCAAAAATCCTTCAAGGACGTGTTGAAGCATAGTATGAATCAATATGATAGAGTTGTCAATATTGGTGAAGACTAGACATATGTGCCTGTGCAGTTAAGTGTGAAGGGGTGTCTCAGTTAAAACAAAGTAGTCTTAGGCGGTAGAGACAATATAAACAATAGATTGTGCAAGTGGAAGGCAGTCAATAGAGCTTGAGATGGTTTATACATATAATCAATGTTGAGGAAACCAGTTTATTCATTAGGCCTTTTGATTCACTGCACTGTTTTTTATATTAGATGCAATTTGGTGCCATAAAAGAAAATATGTTTCTTTCATTCACTCTTTAGTAAAGGGACAATTTTTATAGTAATTATATATGTACCTATTATATCGCTGAATAATTTAAGTGTGGAGAAATACTGTGTTTGTATCACTTTAATATTCAATACATGTAAAAATCTTGTGATTAAAAAGAAATATAAAACATTTCTATAATCTATTCATTTATTGAACAATATTTTCTGAGCAACCACAATGTGCCTGACTAAGGAGATAAAGTAGTAAACAAAGAGTTATGGTGTTAGCTCCATTGTTTTAATAAGGATGGTAGAACAACACACGGATAATTAATATGATGCAGGGTTAATATAAGTCTGTGGAAGTGAAACACAATACAGAGCAAACACTGAAGTGATCTGACATTGTTCCATACAGTGTATGGAGCATTTTCTTAGAAAATGTCTTTTTTTTTATCTTTTATGAGACTCTCTCAAGTTTTATTTTTTTGGTTCAGTGTTTCTCAAACTAAGTTACTGGGATTTTAGTCCTTGCACAATTGCTAGGAAAGCATTTTATAATGAATCTTAAAATAATATCATAGGAATTACTGGGGTGGATATTTTTTTTTTTTTTCTAGTTTGAAACTGCCTCTTACAATTTGACTCTGGAATTCACTACTAAAAGTGGGATTTTTGTGTGGGGTCTGATTATTGCTAATTCTTTCTCTCAGAAAGCTCATATCATCACTCTTTTAAAAAGTAGAACTTCACCAAGTGGCATCTCTGAAAAGACAACACGTACAGAATGTTGTTGGAAAGTGTGTGTGCAAGAATCAGCACACATTTGAATCAAGTTACTATCCTAAGAGATAGAGGAATATAACAAGAATATTGAATTCCACAAAGCCAGAAAAAAAAACAACAACACATAACTAGATAAGATTGTTAAAATTATCTTGTTTCTCAGAGATTAGAGCGAAAGATCTCAACCCATTCATCAGAGCTAATCAAACAATAACCAGTCATTAGAAATTTTTGAAATTTAGAGCTATACATATTAAAATTAAGAATAAAAAGTAAAGCAAAAACTACCAAAATGCAGTTAACACTAAAAATACCTGATCAGTTAATTATTTTTGTAGAATACTGAGCTACAAAACTAATGGGGAACATAAAAATAAAATGATACATATAATACTGACTATATATGCATGTGTTGCACAATAACAAGTACACACATCACATAGGATCATTAAAGTTCTAAAGTGAAAGACTTCTTGAAACAGAAGTAAACTTTGGGATTATAAGAAGCAAGTAATCATTACCAGAATATATGGTAAATCCGGTCAAAGGGGACAGTTGCATGATAAAGAATAGATCTGGGAATTTAGTGTAATAGTGCATGTAATGTAATACAGAAACTGGGACCCCAATATGGGCCTTTTTAAAATGTAGGTACTGATGCCAATAGCTCTGTCTGAAAAACACGGAGGTTTAAACAGGATAGGGGTAATTTTACTTTGTTGCAAATCCAGAGTGAAGAAGAGAAAATGTATGACCAAGCAGAGGGAGTAAGGGGGAGAGACTTTTGGATGACAGTGAGAATGGCAGGTCACTAGCCCAAGTGACCAGAGTGGGCAGAAGCCCCCAGAAGAGTGAGCTGGTGGTGGCAAGGAGCCATAGTGGCCAGTACAAGACTGGCAGGTGAGGAGAGAAAGGCACCGCAGCAAGGTGGCATAGTGAGCTGGTAACTGGAGAAAGCAAGGGATTTGTTGAAGTTGAAGAACCTTGGAGAAGTGGAACAGCTCAGAACACTGGAGAGAGGAAAAAAAAAAAAAAAACAACATACTGAAAAAAAGACCTTTGCAGAGTGCCTGCAAGTTTGGAGGGACAAAGGGGCATGATCATGGACATGTGTCTTTGGGACCTTTGGGATTAAAAATAGTGACTAGGGTAAAATATCCAGCCACTGTGCTTTAAGGACTTTATGTTTTCCCAGTTAATTGCCCTTATAAATAAAACTCTGTTGTTAAATTGTGTTTGACTGACAACTGCTACGCGGGGGTGTATGAAATGAGAGAACCTAGGTGGCAGAACCCGCATTTTAAAAGTGCCACTTTTTCCCCTGTGGCTTGTTGTTTGGAGGGTTTCTGCCCATTTTAGCTTCAATTTCAAAATCATGTACTAATGTGATACCATACAGGTTTATTTTCTATGATGTACACCTGAAAATTATAATAGTATAATGAATGTTACTTAAATAAAAATTATACATATATGTGTATATATATATATATATATAGAGAGAGAGAGAGAGAGAGAATTGAGACTGTCCAGCTTTTTTTGAGAATGGAGAATTGGAGACTGTCCAGCTTTTCATGTAACCATTTCACTATTAAATAAAAATGCAATCTATTTTGTAGTTGGAGGGAAAGAAATAATATTGGCAATGAATCAAAATGTGCTATTCTTGGAAAACTCAGTTTCTTCTCATCTGTAAAAGTTTTGATATCTTATGACTACTTATAAATATTGATATTTTATTATACATTTCCACATAAACAAGTGATAAATTCCTTAACTTGAATTCTTTCACCATTAATAGAAAACCCAAAAATTGCAGCATTAGGATGTATTAGAACAATCTTTCTTTATATATGTGTTATCTATTTATCTATGCACATAGATACTATCTATTCCTCTATAACAGAATATTGCATGTGTTTATTATATTAGAGAAATTTCTAGTTCTAAATGCCCGGCAGATAATTGGGAACCAAATGTTTTTTTTTCTACTAAAATTTGTATGAGTTTGAAAGAACCACATTTTTGTTCTTTTATGGAAAATCTTACATTATTCCCCCTTATTTTCCAGTAACCTTTCCTATATAATTTGATGTATTAGAAAGATTGTCAGTATTGGTACATATGAAATATCTCACAAAACCTAGAATAAGAACCTGTGTCCAAAAATTTAAGTAAGTAAAACCTGAAAATAACAGTGCTAATAAATCACTCAAATGAAATACATCTGAATAATCAAAAAAATAAAATAAAAGCCTCTGAATTAATAAAATATTCCTTCACCTGCAGCTACTGGAAATTGTTTTAAAAATTCCAAACTTCAAATTCAAAATATATTAACTTTCTACTTTTAAAATCCCCTTTATTAAAAAAAGAAATATATTTTACCCTGAACAAACAATATATTACTGAACTTTAAAAATACAGATTAAGGATTGCAAATCAGTTAGGAAAATGTTTGTAAGTAATTGAATAACAAAGAGAGTGATAACTCATAAACAGTGCTGGAATTTTTAATGAAGTTTAAACTGCAGATTTTTAAGGGAGTATATATATGCACATGCATGTATGTGTATGTATATATAATTTTTGTTCTCCAGACACATATATGTATGCATGTATGTATGCATGTATGTATGCATGTATGTATGCATGTATGTATCTGGAGAACAAAATTTCCAACAGAGTCAATTAGTATGTGCTTGGGATTTTTCTCTATGAATTTAGAGTACAAAATAAAATGTAGCTTGGATTATAAAGTTAGCATAATTATCTGCTATTGTGGTGTATTCTTTAATAATAAAGATCTTTTTAGGAATAGAAAAAGGTATTATGAATGCTAACAAAAAAATCAAATTGGGAAGAATTTCAGCAGTAGCAACCAAAGCTATAAATGATAATGATGATAGAGAACAAAAAGTATAATTGCATGTTTGAGGTTGACATGATATGATAAACCATAAGAAATCACAGCATCCTAGCCACATTTAAAAAGAGAAGTCAACAAAGACTCTCTGATGAAAATAATGTTTATTTCCTGTCCTTATTTTGTTTATTCACTATTCCTCATATTTATTAAATATGCCAAGTTCAGGGCACAAAACTCTGGTTCTTTATGTTCTGTGTGATGCAAATTTTAGACTGTGTCATGTTAAAAATAGAAAACAAATTTAAATGGGGTTATTTTATAGAGTAGTAAATTGAATCAAACAAATTAACCAAAATAAGAAATTCTATTATTTGAAATTATCTGCATATTGATATAGATAAATCTGCTGCTATTAGGAAATAACTGAATATATTTGAATGCATTAACATTTCTCCTGGGAAATTCTAACATTCTTGCCAAAATAGGTTGTGCTTTTATTTTGAATGAATGCAAGTTGAGATTTTACCTCTGATATATTTATGCAACATTTTATGTTAAGAGTAACCATAAGAAATGTTTACAGTCACTTAAGGTAATTTAAAACAATATCAACTTTCACATACAGATAATATTTTCTTTTTATTTCTAAGTATCATCTAAAGAGAAAGCTAAAATGCACTTTGTCCCACTAAATGTATATTACAATATTGTGCTATTATTTTTGATGATATAATAAGGTGTTATTATGTCTGCATTACCAATCACTTGCAAACAATGGCACTTTATAAAATTGAAATTATCTGAGTAGTAGATGGATGAATGACAAGAAATAATGGAAAATATCTTGTTTTTCTAACAAGATATTTATTGTCATTAATAGGAAGTTTGCTGGATTTAGCAAAATAGGCATATATTTAGATATAAATTGTATTGATCTCTTCTATGGCAATAGTTATTTAAAAGCAGAAAATTAAAAATATGAGTATACATGATATGATTTCGGTCATTTACTATAGACACAAGTATGAAAGATGTTGAGTGTGAAAAATTGCCCTATAAGCCTATTGTTTAAAGAATAACAATAAATAGCTGATAATAGCTACAAGAATTATTTAAGTGGATCTTGATCTGGTACTATATAGGACTTTTTGTTGCTAGAATATATTCTGGGACTCAGGTTTAATTTCTTCAATCATTTTGTATAAAATAATTTCCTTAAATAAACACTTTAATACAATACCTATTGATCATTTTGTAGATTTTGTTATATCATCCAATAATGACTTCTTAATTTATTTCCCCTGTTTATATAAGTTTACTATCACTTTTCCTCATTTGACCTCCCACTAGTCAAGAAATCCACCATAATATTGCTTAGAAGTTATAAGAGAGCACTTTTTATATTTCACATTTTAGCATAAACTTTATTTATTTATTTTTAATTAACATGTATCAGCGTAGGAAACTCCCAACCAATTGCTATGTTACTAAGCAGATTTGTTATAACAATGACTGTTTTATCTCACCCATATCCACTGAAGTAATAAAATTACTATTTTTCTTTATTATGACTTGATAAATTCCACTGATAAAAACTCTAAACTATTGGTCATTTTGAATAACATCTTGGTTATTAAATTATATCTATTTATATATTCCAAGGTTAATCATGTTTATTTTAGTATTCTAAATTTAGATAAAGGAGAATACTGCCATCAGTTTGTACTAAGTTGATAGACTCTTGGTCTTAACTGGTCATATTGAACAAACTTTATTTTTAAGTTCAAGACTCAATGCAGCAGAATTAGAAACACAGACAGACATTCTTCAACTTATAAGATGCCCAGGATTTATTTTGTTTTAATCTGTTTCTCTGTATACCCCTGACATATGTGCTTGCAACCACCATCCAACTGTGTCTGTCAGTATTGCAAGTCAATGAATATTAACTACTATAACATTAATGATGAAAAATATGTTTTATGGTCAATTTGTATCTCATGTTGTACTATTTGAAATATTTAGGGACTAGTTACCATCTCCATCACTGTTTCACAAAAGAATAGTGATTTGCGAATAAGATTTACTTCAAAGTCAAGAGATGATTTTGGATTTTATTCCCAAGAAAAACAAAATTATCTTATAATTTTTCAACCAGCCACAAGCACTTCAGGAGCACTAAATTAAGTGATGCATGTGAATTTGACACAAAATAGGCTACTCTGCCACCAACTAAAATTAAAGCATCCTCTCCAAGAAATACTGGATTATAGCAATTCCTTGCTGTCTGTGCTCTCTCCCTAGTGTAGTACTTGTAATCAAAGTAGGACTTGTAATCAAAGCAAAACTTTGTGGAACATAGATGAAGCATTCCAGTATGATCACCATGGGGATAGTAACCCATGTCATGAGGTTGATCTGGGCATCACCTGGAAGTGGAAACCATTGATTGAGTATTTATGACCCACGAAGGTCTGGGAATGACTCTAAGACAAATGATTCTACGATAAGCTCTAGTATGCATCATTCTTTGTGATGATCTTTGAATAGCCTCACCTTGGTCAGCGTGTCTCCCACTGCTCCCCATATACTTTTGCCCCAGTCACCCTGTACCCTGGTTTACATTTCTATGCTAATTGATTAATTATGCCCACCTGTTTCTGCTAAATAGATAACCAAAGAGCTGCTAAATAGTTAGCAGTGTCTTGAAGGGCAAAATGTGCACCATGACTGCCTCCTGTCTCTTTTCAGTGTGGTTCCAGTGCAACATGATGGAAAAATACAGGTGAGAATATGCATAAACTATTAGGGAATTATAAATACATGAATATATCCTTTAAAATTCAAAATAACCTTAAAGTCACAGTCCAATGATTTATTTAATTGCAGTAAGTTAGTGAAATATGAATTTTCCAGAACAAGAGATAGCTCTGATTAAAAAAAAAAAAATCAATTTGAAATGTGATACTATTTGATCTCTGCTCCACAATTTTTTTGTACAATAAGAATATTATTATATCAATCATGTTTATTATGAGAACTAAATGTGTGAAAGAGCATGTGCTATTAGTAAAGACTCCCTGGTGAAGCATAATAATGAAAAACTTCACACCTAACATTTGGACCTCAGTGAGACCATCTTAGTTGAATTCTCTAGAACACAGAATTTGAATAAATGCTTTCTCACACATACTTTATTTGAGTAATTATCACAGAAAGAACAAGGAAAATATAAAATAAAAATAGTATTGTGTCACAGAATAGCTCAATAATACAGGGTCAGATGCTTAGATATGTACTTATTCCTTCTGTTCATATGGAATCACTGTATTTTTGAACAATCTTGTGGCAATAAGGAGAAAGGAAGAAATCATTACCTGTTTCTTTTCACTATTCTTGTCTTCTTTGATCAAATTTTCTCTGAGATAAGCTCACTGCCTAAATTTGAGAGTTACTTTCAGCTGAACTTGTTGAACAAACATTGTTAACCGTGTAGCTTACATGGAATGCAATGCATTCTGATCCTTGGAATTAGTAGGTCAGGGACATCAGGCCTTCTGAAGTTCTGGCTAATTTCTGCAAGGTAAATAGAGATGCCTTCCCTGACTCTATAAATAGAGCTAATAATGCTCAGAAGCTAAATCATAATGAAATGAGGGTATGGTTTTTATTGAACACGAAGAGAAGACTGTCAGGACCAAATTAGTCAGGAGTAACCATTCAGATACAGTTTACTTTTACAAACACACTAATCAAACTTTTTTTTCCTTTTGTAGAGTTTGACTCATAATATTATAAGAATAATGTGCACTAACATATTCTATGCTAGAATACATAAAATTTCAATTCATCAAAAATATAAGTAATGGCAATAGCTTTAAAAGATTTTTAAAAAATTAGCAGACCAAGCTATGACCAACTGCTGAAGGGAGTCTTGCACCTGTAATTGATATTCATTATTTCTCTACCATAAATTTAAAGTTTCCTTAAACTTAACTGTAACTTCAGATGGTATTGTTTCCTTGCCTGTGGGCACTGAACCTTTGAAGAAATACTGTTCTCAGGCAATGAATGCTGTAATTTATTATTCATAATTAGAACCTGACATAAAAGCACAACCCTATTGAATCCCTTCAGCCTCATATATACTCTCAGCATGTCCATTATTTAGTAGATATTCTAGTTTTTTGTGGTGATCAGTTACTCTTCAAAACATCATACTGACATACCCACTGGCATAAGAAATCATAGCTTTGCTTCCACGTCCAAAAAAGTCCTAACTTTTTGCACAGACATAAATATTGTATACTCGAGAAAAATAAAAACACATATAATTTGACAAGGCCTCAGTATTTCAGAATGGGAAGCCAAATTTTCATGTTTATCTCCGCACATAATGGTGAAAGAAATAAACATTGATCAATCCCTTTATTCTGTGTTTCATACATTGTGATAGTTGAGGCTTACCACCATATATTGACTAATGCTTCAGGACATGCGTTGTAATTTGTAGAACAGCATCTGAATCTTTCATTTATTTTCTCTTTAATAGACCATCATACAAGCCAAGATTTAACAGGCCTACTACTTTTTAGTGATGTGGTATATGGTAAAATATGTGAAACACCTAAACTGTGATCCTATGATTGTTCACCCTCTGTAGTAAAACAGTTCTCTTGATCTAAGTAAAGTAATTATAAACTCTCAGATTGTTTTGCTCAAGAAAACCTTGAATTCAGGGCTCAGGAATAGTAAAGCATATTAATTGAATTGTTAAATAAGCCTGTGTAAAATGGAACTGATGTTTAGACAATGCATTGCAACCATTCTTGTTTATATGGTAAATATCTTCCAATGCCTATTGTGCAAACATTGTGGATGCAGAGGAGAGAGGTTAGCTGGAATCACTAGGTCAGTCACATTGTTCACTTGATCACATTCCCTGTCTGATGGTTTGGTGAAATTAGTTGAGACTCAAAGCTCACAGGCTGATTTCTATTGCAACTGGTCCAATCACAGTTTTCTAAGTCTTTCTCATTCAATATACCAGGACTGCACTTTAAGAACCATGATATCCAGACTGAGTCATTATTTTTCCCAGTAGTGAGATGTCAATGTAAAATCATGCTTTTGGACACTTCTTTCTCCAATTGAAGAAAAACTATGAAGTGTACTGTGAACAGATCTTCCTGTTGAGAACTGTTTTCTCTACCACAATTCTTGAGGGAGTACCTAAATTTAATGAAATGTAATTGCAATTCATTTTGGAGATACCATCATTATGTTTTATTTTTTCTGTGTGAACATGATCCAGTTCTTTCTTTTCTCTTTAGTGGCAATAAATCATATTGCCATAGGGGAGAATTGAAAACTTGCTTTTGTATAAAAGAAGTAAATACCTTTTGCATCTGGTTGCAACCAGTATCAAGCATATCATTTCCATGGCATCATGAATTTCCTTTATGGTTGCCTAAAATGATGAGTTAGCTGACTAAATAACTTTCAGTTACAAAATGGGAATCAAAGACTATATAGTCAGTAGGTTTCCTATGATCAGACAAATAATCTACACCATTTCAGGGTTACTCAAGAGGTTCTTTCTAACATGGGCATTTGTTTTCTGCCACAGAAGACCCAATTTTGGCAACCCCTTCAGAAGCTTACAAAATACATCACTAATGGCTATATCATAAAATCCATATAGCTTACATGACCAATCATTTATACTCATACTAGCGCAGAGCAGTTTTCTATAGTCTTCTTCTTGGAGAGAACGCTCTTGATCTGAGTCATGTTCTAAACAATTCGAATTGCTAGTCCCTTGCCAAATAGCTCAAGAAAATACCTGATATGTGGTATATGTGACCTCCCAAATCTAAAGGTGAAAATACATTACTTATTTTTCAGTAGAAGTCAGTTTTTGGGTGTAGAAGGTGTTTTACATTAGAGATGATAATGAAAACTATCTAAAATAACAACCCATAAAATATCACCCATCATCAAAACTTTTTAAATTTCTTAAGTGTTTATCTTGATACAATATAAAACATATTGTTTAATGGAAATTTGACTTCCTTGCCATTTCTCACTCATCAGATCAAAATATAATGCTATTAATAAAGAATATCAGTATGATTAAGTACCCTGAAGCATATTATTTGTTCAAGAGCAGAGGAGCAAACACAATACTGAAGTTGTACACTGAAGCTTACGACTGAATTTGAATGCTGAAGATTAAATGATTTTTATCCTTCTCATTAAAGGATATTTTTAAAAAGTAACCAAATTATACTGTCCCCTAAATGTCAGAGACTATATTGACTGTTCCAGGTAAAATTAACATTTACTATAAAAATGTGCTGTATTCAATGATGTATTAAATGATTAATATTATGATACTACTTTTTTTTTTCCATATTGGTTCACATAGTAAATAAAATGGGGACATGTTGGATTTCCCAGTATCTTTATTATATTTATGTTTCCTCTGTAGATCTTTCTAAAATATTGTTTTGCTCTTGATATACTCTCATGGCCAGAGGATTGGAATTTCAGGAACTTCCTCCTGTGATTTCTTAGCACAGAAGTCCAATGTGACAACCAGTGTGAGTGTTCACATATTCAAAACAAACTTGATGATTGGAAAATACACGGAATGTTCAAGGGCACATTAAATATTCTAGGCAGTCAACTTAGTCATTTACTGTTATTGCGACATACCAGAAACCAATGACTATTGACTCTATGTAAAACCTTTCTATAAAATACCTCTTAATGTGAATTGAAAAATACAACTAGCATATACCTTCTCAAAAATGACTTATGTCTAATGCATATATTACAGTGTAGCCTTTATTAGCATAATAGTAATGAGCACTTGTTATAGAAATAATTGTGCCACCTACCCACCCCCTAATCCATATATCTATCTCTTAACTCTAATCCCTCAGAACTTGACTATACTTAGATAGGATCTGTAATAAGAGAACTATTAAAATTAGGTAATTAGCTTGATCTTTATCTATTATTACCTATTTATTTATAAAAAGAAGAAAATTAGGCACGGACTATTATAGAGAAAAGACTATGTGAAGATAGAGGGAGAATATGGCTAACTGCAAAGCGATGAAAACTTCAGTTGATATCAACATTTACAAAAACTTGATCTTAGAGTTCTAACTTTCAGAACTGTGAGGAAATACATTTTTCTATTTAATCCACCAAGTTTGGTAATTTAGCAAAGTATCTCTAGAAAGCTGGCAATGGAAGACAGATTTTAGTTAAAAATATGTATAAGATGTATACGGTACATTTGAGCACCATTTTGTCTATACTGGCATCCAGAAACAAACACCAAATTGCTAAGTCAGTATGACAATTTGAACATCTGATTTCTTAAATTTAACACACAAAATATTTAATTCTTTAGCATGTTATCATTTCAGTCTCCCACTCTAAACTGCTAACAAATCAAACCTTCCAACTGTTCCAGTCAAAGTCTATACTTGAATAAACTCTGAGAGGAGTAAGCAATTTAAGGAGAGGAAAACAAAAGGTGAAGACATTGCTATAGGGAATAAGAAGAAACTAAATGTACAGGTCACTATGTTGATCACAGCCTAAAATAAGATGGAAAATTCAAAAATATCTACAAGCATAGGGGTACTATCACCTACCTTTAACTTTAAGAAAATTATACTAGACATTGCATGAGAGGGAAAGAAAAGGATAGTAATATCTCTCCAGAATAGGAAAGAGACAAATGATTACTGCAGTTATGGAATAAAATTATGGCATCTTGGTGCAGTGTGGTTGTATTGGGAATAATGAGTGTTTAGATATTTCAGGTAATTAACAATGACTTTTTTAAACTGTAACAGTAAATATAATATATTTGACATAATTAATTTAAGAGGAATGGTATCTACATGACCTGGTGATACTTTTGTCTAAATTCTCACAAAATCAATATCAGTTTAACTATATTTAATTGTAGGTTATCAATTATATGTACTGTAATTGCACACACTCCTAGAAAAAAAAGCTAGGAAAAGGCCAACATCCAATTTCTTTAATATTAACTTACATGTAATGGGAATATCAAAGATTGCAAGTCCAGGTGCTTTTTTTTAAAATTATTGTTTACTAAAAGTTATTTTTAATCTAATATCTTTGAAAACTAATAATTCAGCTCATCACTATAAAATGAATGTCAAAGATGACCATTTTTAAAATAGTTATTTTGCAATTACATACATGATATGCACAGATGATGTGATTAATGTCATTAAAGTAAAATTTCTTTAAAGTTTAAACTACTAATTAGTAGTTTGTATATAAATCCATGGCATGAGAGAAGTGTGGTTCAGCTATCTACTTTATGATCAGAACTGCTGCGCACATTCCTAGTTCATTTGAGAACATACAAACACAATAATTTTTAGTCTTTTCTTCATTTGGAATACTCATGTTAATTCAATAGCTTAATATTATAATTAGTTCCATAAAATTATGGATATAAACAGTGTATATATATATATATACACATGCATATAGATATGTTATATATGTAGATTATATATCTACATATATGAACAAGAGAAACATTCATATATGCACATATATGAATGAAGCACATAATGAATAAGAGAAAAACTTTTTAAATGCTAACTTACATATAAAGTGTTTGCAATGTCCTCATTTTGTAATGTGCTCCAATTTGTTTGTCTTGACATTTCACATCTACATAAAAGATTTTCATTAAATAGTTCAGTAAAAATGTCTCATATATACTTTCCTGATCTGCTAAAGAAAATCTTTGACAGTGGAGGTGATTTAAATTAGTGCTAATTTAGAACCCTTTTGAGAATATTTGCCTGTCTGCTCAGTGCTTAGTATAGAGTTCATTAGAGCTATTTTGTCCACAAATGATGAGTGCTAAGTCCAGCAACAATGCACACTGAATGATTAAAGTGCCTCTGAAGCAGAAATAGAGATGCAATTTTCATTAGAGTGTATTTTCTCCTTTTTTTTTTTTTTTTTTGCTTTTGACCTCACAGATTAGATTTTGAAAGAATAATGCATCTCCTTAAAAATACCAGGTTGGCAAAATGACTCAGTTGACTTTTAGTACTAAGATAATATGTAATTGTGCATTTCTCTGGTAATGATATTTTATAAAGCATGCTCATTTAAATTAGCCATACATATTCATATTTTACTGTTAATGTATCATTGAAATTTTAAGTGAGATGAAAGGATAACTACTTAAGGTTTCTTTGTTTATTCACATCGATTTTATTTTAATTGAGGTAAAATTCACATAACATAATGAACCATTTCAAAGTAGATAATTCAGTAGCATATAGTACTTTCAGTGTTTTGCAAATGCCACATCTCTTTAATTCAAAAGTTTTTCATCACTTCAGAACACAGAGGGCCCAATTAAGTAGCCTCTATTGTGATTTTGCCTATTCTGAGCTGAAGTCTTCACCTCTGTGGACTACACGAATCAGTGTCATCATTTGCAAAGATGTAAGATTACCATCTTTCAGAGTAAACTACATTTTTTTGTTACCACTTTGTTCAAGTTACAAGAACCTGTTTTGCTACTTTTTGTTTTTTATGTGTTATTTTGACTAATCTTGATTCAGTTTCTATGTATTATCTCACTTCCAAATAACCTTTCAGGAATACAAAGCAGGATGAAGCACTTCAATTTCTCTATTTACAATAGGTTCTGTTTGCTGCAATAGTTTCCCTTCTTCCACCTTTTCCCTTTTCTCAGTCTCATTCAGGAAAGTATATGCTTGATTTATGCTATGTAGTAAACAATTTTCCCCATTTGTATGTTCTTTGTTTTAAACTAGGCAATTGTCTCTTAGTAAATGAAAGTTTTTCAGTTTAGTTTAATTTGATTTTTAATAAGCTTTAAGGTTATTGTTTTTTTTTAAATGTTTTATATGAAAAACCTTTTCTTGTATGAGATCCCAGAGACATTTCTTCTAATATAGTTGGTGAAAACTATAAATTATTTCTCACCTCTTAATTGAAAAGCAGCTTAATATAAACTTTAGGGATACTCACTGAACAAGAGATTGATTTATATTCCCTTTATCTCAAAATAGGCAGACAATAAAAGCTTTATTGGCCTCGGCTGATGCATTTGCAAACAGGTGTAAAAATAAAATCAACTTATGATTTCTATCTAGTGGTTCAATACATATAAAAGTCTTAAAACAATTGCTAGTACAAAATACTGTATCAGTAAATTTTACCATAATTACTAGCATAAAGATTTACTTCTATTGTCCAAATTGGAATGACTGATTGATTTTATTGTAACTTATTTGCTTTGTTCCATTAATAAATGTTTTACATTAAAATTCCCCTACATGACAACAATCATTGTTTCTTGGGCATTGTGTCCATGGGAGTTATGAAATATTTTTATACATATGAGTACAAATGTAAACATATATCATACATATATGCACACATGTATTGTTAGAAGTTTGCAGCATAGTTTTGTTACTTCTTCAGTAACAGTGATCACACCACAATATTATGTTGTGTATTCAGTACTAATTTGTTTTATGAATTGTTGATTGTGAGCCAAACTAAGAATTTCCAAATGACAAGGTTAGATTTTAGATGACACATTGTTTCCTAATGCCCTGGCAATTAAAACTATAGTGAATTATGCTGTATGAATGTCTCACTATAATTCAGAACACAACTCTATGGTCTAATACTTTTTTTTAGTTAACATTAAGTGTATGTTACATACTACTAATGACAGTATTTTGCTACTGTAGTATATTTTGTAAATGCTTTTTAGAAAAAAATCATTGAATAATGATTTTTATTTTAGTATATTTTCATACTGTTTTGTTATGTTATTTTATGATTTGATTAAATAGAAACTGCATGAATAGGTAAAAAAATGTATAGCCGATAATACAGTATCATTTTCTATTAGCATAAATACCTTTTATAAGATGCAGCACAGATAATGTATAAAGTGTACATATTCATTTTATAATGCAGTAATTTAGTCATCAAGTACAGGTCATCCGCTATGATGGTTTAAATGATAATGTGAATGAATTCATTTAGTACCTATTTATTCTTCACATAACCTCTGTGTATTAAGTTTTACTCTGTCTAAAGCACTGCATATTAGAAAATAAAAGATTTCAATAACTTGAAACTTAGATGCTTATAGAAAAATAGGGGGGTAACATTTGAGAAAATAGAAAAAATAAAAAGGCAAATTGATGTAAATATAGAAACCATATGCCTTTGATGTAATATAATGTTTACTTAGATCTTACTTTGAATTACCAAGTCATAATCATGTAAGCAGGAAGACGTGCATATAGGTGGAATATGTGTGTTTGTGTATGTGTCGGTATATGTGCATTTCATATTTTCATCACCATTTTTCTTACAGTTTTCAGTCAATGTATAAAAAAGGTATACTGGGGCTTTTATAAATGTTTGTAAATGTTATTTTAACTGTGAATTGTATAATTTACAAAGCTTGACCATAATTCAGAAAACTGTGTTCCCTCATTCTGTGGGAAATATTAAGATACATAATTTGTTGACACAAAATGATAGCTGATTATAATTTAAGAAGGAATTAATTTTTACTGGAGTCATTGGTATGTCTAGTGTTTAATGCAAATAGATGCAAATTTCATTCCCATTCAATTTGTCTGTTTTAAAAAAATTCCAGAACGTTTTGATAAATAACACTTTGATATGAACCTGTTATCCTTTTTCTAAATTTTATATTGCTAAAATATTTATGAAACTGTATTATTTTTGCTAAGAAAATACACCAGTGAATTAAGATAAACTGCAAAGAAGAGTGATGACAGTGGGTTCTATTTTAAGAAGCATTTCATTTAACATTGTTATTCTTGGCAGGCATCTATATTTTACATAAACTATACAGACTATTTTTAGTTTATAGTCTATTTCCATTTGTCAGAAAATGATAATCTCAGGCATGAGGAAGAAATTATTTCAAATTCTGTCATTCCTTCTTTCCCATTTCAAATTTAAATTTGAGTACCTAATTATCCACAAAGTTGTTTGTTTCTTTAATTGATGATTCCATATTTTCCATTGATCTCAAGCTACTTTGGATATTTTCATTGATTCATAAATCTATTTCATCCTAGATAGTATAAGCTATATTCCAAGGGTGACAAAGTATGAGTAGATGATGAAAAAAATAAGTTGTTTATAAATATTTAACACAAATATTTTCCAAACGATTACCTTTATTTTTCGCTTAAGTAGGCAAGGTTGAAAGGAATGAATAATCGGTTTTAATTTTGTAATCTAATTAAATTCTCCACTTATAAAATGCTTCCATTTATTAGATTATATACTTCCTCATTGTTTCTTTTAATTTTTGATAAAAATATTTTTATTAACTCCTTCACATATCAATTAATATTTCAATGATGACCAATATTTTGGAAACATGAGTTATATAGGTAAGTTTTGCACCTTAGACCATAACAGATAATATATGCACTGCTCACTCTTGATAGCACTATAAAAACTAGTGGGCATACCAAGTATATACAAAAAACTAACCATGGGTTAGCCTGTTTTTAAAACACTGTCCAAAATTTAGTTCACTGAATCCTCATAGATACTGTGAAGAAAATAGCATTGAATTTCTATTTTAAATATGTCAATATTATGAAATAGAAATAAAGTTTCTTGCCCAAAGTTACAGTCAATAGCAGAGCTAGAAGTTGAATTTTGAAAAATTTGACAAAAGAATTTGTGGTAGCAAATATTAAGATATTGAAAAACCCACCCTCCAAGATGATCTAAATAACAAGTAGATCTGTCCCTATTGAATAACCTGAGTCTAGGTCATCAAAGCAATTCGGCTTCTAGCTTAGATTCTTGAATCTCATGTTCTGAGGGTTGCTAGTTGAAGTAACTATGAAGTAGCCCCATAAAGAAACCCATGAAAAGAATGAATATTATCCCTACCCACTAGTCAGCACCAAACTTGCCAAGTGGGTATAGTCATTTTTATATGATTTCTGTAGAAGTTAATTATCAGATAAATATGTACCTAAGAAAACTGCTTTATCTTGTATGACTGCTATTAGTGATTCGGTGATGAACTTGTGGAGCTTCCTAGTGAATTAATATCGAAAATTCCAAACCACATAAATTATGTATGGATCACATAAGTATTGTACTTCTTGTTGTTTTAAGTCAAAATATTATGGGATTATTAATCAAGAGTATATGTGTGTGCAAATGTGTATATGTATATGTATGTTTTGTACTTTCTTTTTGTATGCTTCCTCCCAAATCACTAAATTAGAATGAATCATAAGCAATAAGCATACTTAGATGTAACTACTTAGATGAGAACCTTGTAGACAAGCCGTCCTAATGATAGATCTCGCTCCAGTTAAAAGTATATAAACTTCTGATTAATCAGCACTTTTGCATGGATGTTAGTTTGAAAAAAATCACTTCTCACTAATTTATTAATTTTAATTAAGTTGCAAAATATAATAAATATGAAATATGAACTAGATGAAAATACTACATGAACGTTATATATCCTCCAGAAAATACAATGACTATTTATGATTTTAAGAGGTTTGAAATATAAATGAAAATTTAAAAATATAGAAAATCCAAACAGAAAGATAAAGAAATAGAATATTTAATCTACTGTTTTAAATTGAGAACGTTTTCACCATACTCAGTCATTCTGTCAATATATTTTTTTCTTCACTGTAATAAAATATCGATTTTAAAAATACTGCATATCTCCCTAAGTGGGAACATAGATAATGGAGCAAAATGTTATTGAAATGGGGTAGAAAAGAGGTTGTTTCTCAAATAACCAAACTCTTCTACTCAAAGCCTGCTTAATTCAGGAATCCTTTAATTGGGATTTTCCTATCTTATCAATTCATTCTAATAACACTCAACTGCAAAGACAGGTACTTAATTGGAATAGTAATTCTAGATAATTGGGGTGCCTGTGGGTGATCAAGAGTAGTTTGCATCAATCTGATTTCAAGATATTATGTCTTTGTAGGTATCTCCTGTTGTGCCTGTTTATTTGCTCTCTAAAATTGACCTCTCTACTATTAAAAGAATAAATGACTTTTTAGCCTTAGTCTCCACATGGTTGGTCCCTATATTAGTTCCTAATCACATTATAATCCTTAAACTTTCTTCTATAAAAATAACTACAATTATTCTAAATAGGGTGCATTTATTATTCTTTAAAAATTCCTGTTGAATATAAAAGCAAATAATTACTACAATAAAAAAAAACCAGAAAATCAAATATGTTCTTGCACACTAAACTGAGACAATTGTTATAATCTCTCAAGTCATATATATATGACTTCATGTTCATCATGTATAAAAGAAAAGTACTTAGTATTTTCTTTCATTTCTTTTTTTACAAATCATTTAGAATGTCAATTTCTACTATATTTGCAGATGATCAGATATCTGGAGAATAAGCATACATTTTCTAAAATACCAACCCCACACTCTGAAAATAGTACATCCTCAGTGAGGTCAACTAGAATTTTAAATTGTACATGTAGAGTAATGTACATGTACATAATATAATTTGTTCAAATATAATTTATGGTAAACCAAAACTTTATGTAATTATTCAACTCATGGCTTTTTATAATCATATATCTATTAGACTGTATTTAACATAGTAATTTTAATTAAAAATACTAAAAAAATCTTTCTTGAGTAAAATAAAGTAAGTACAGCAGCAGGTCAACCCTCACATGAAACCATGCACTGGGTCTATCCTATTTTTGCCCAAATCCCACAAACCCAACACTTACTGGACCTTCCCAGAGTCATACCGATATGAATTATCTAACCAATCTTCTTGGTGAGAGACTTTTCCTATTGAAATGGGAATGAAAGATTGGAAGATGTGGTTACTCTCTGAAATATACACAAGCCATGCAAAGCTCTAAGGATCATGAAAAATTTGAAAACATGAAGACACCATAAGACTAAAGCAAAATTATGGTAACAATGTAAAGAAGTGTAGATCCGTAAATTCTGAAGCTAATTCAAAATAATTAATATTAAAGAAGCTCAGAGAGGGCATCGGAGAATAAGAGAATACATGCAGGTGGCTGAATGTAACCACACAAACAATACATAGGCAAAATAATATGTTTAACAAAAAAGAACAAAATTTGAAGACTGAAGAATGCAATAACTAAACTGAAAACTTTTATTTAAAGTTTGAACACTGTGAAAGAGAGAAGAATCTTTAAAATGAAAAAATAGATCATTTGAAATTGCCTAGTTAGTGGAAGAAATAAATGAAAGAATGAAAAAGAGTATGTAGAACTTAGGGGAAACCAACAAGTCAGCCAACACATTCATTATCAGAATTCTGGGGGTGGGGGGGTAGGGGAGGAAGCAAAAGAGGGACAGAGAAAGATTATTTAAATATAGAATTATAGAGATGTTTTGCAAAATGGGAGGGAATAGATAACCAGTTTGATGAAGCCTAAAGACTCAAAATACGAGAAAGCAAATGAGATCCATTTTAATCAAATTGATTATTTGGTAATTATTAAAAAGGAATAAGGAAGAAAGGAAAATAGAAAGACTATAGTATAAAATCAATCAGAAAGAAAAGTAGGAAGAATTGAATTGTGTTTCTGGTATGTAAAGTAGTGAGAGAATACAAATTATGTGAAATATTTTGCCATGTGGAGGAGTTAAAAATCATTACATTAACAGATTAAAATAATCATATTTACATTAAATCACAAAATATTTCATAAGCTATTAAGTATATTTAAAGATTAAAATATAAAATAACTAACTAAAAAGAGAAGGTAGGAAAGAAATTTATGGTAGAAGAAGAAAACAGGAAAACAGGGAAACATTTTCCAAATGACTGCTATAGTTTCATTTATGTGCACTTAAAAAAAAGAAAGAAAGTACATGCTTATGGTATCTTCTCTGAAGTCATCCAATCACTATTGCCCAGATGACTGTTAAAAATAACTGCTATTATTCTATCAATGACAAAAATACCAACAAATGAAACAAATATAGAAATGCTAACCAATAGGTGCCTTATATTATGAGGAGAGGCATGGAGGAGGGAGTGGGAGGAAATGGAGGTTGTAAGGTCACAGGGAGGAAGAGAAGTGGAAGAAGAGAAAGAGGAAAAGAAAGAGAGAATGAAAAAGAAGGGGAGAAGAAAAAGGAGAAGGAAAATGTGAAAAGGGAAAAGCTGGGCAAATGGAGGGCAGAGGGAAGATGGGAAAGAGATGGATGATTGGTCCTGGTTCTTAGTCAGCTATGGATATAAGAAGTACAGCCCATTCTGCTGACATATAAGTAAAGAGGCATCTTGCATAGCATATTGAATAGTACCTTCATTTGACGTGACTACAACTGGCATTTGACTAAAAGTGAATGAATCATGAGGAGACAATGGTATAATTGTCAATAGTCGATGATTTGAGCCATTAAATCCTATGGAAATTTATTCCAAGATAGTCATTTAGAACAATTCTTGAAGGGGTCCCTGAGGCTAGAAGACTATAATGCACAGTACAATCTGCTAACAAATATTTGTGACTTTCTTTTGTAGTCATCAATATTCACGACATCAGGTAAGTGAACAAACAAAACAGAGAAACTTAACTAAATTTACAAACATCAGCAGCTGGGCCATTAAATTCAGCCACTCATTAGGTTTGTCCCAGCCTGTAAGAGCAGTGGCAAGACCACAGTAAGCTTAAAAAGAGTCAAAAACAAATTTACTCATTAAAAAGGCAAAATAGACAAAAGTCACTGAGGACACAAAGGACCCCTTTGGTAATCTTACCACACAGTGCAGTTTTTAGTTCAAAAAGCCACACATGGTTCCCTAGCCACATGAGTTCACAAAGTGGCAGCTGTTCCACCTTCAAACCAAATGAAGAAACCAAGATGGCATTGTCTATCCTCCTCCAAAGACACAGTTACTCACTTCAAACCAAAAGAAGGAACCAAAATGTCGTTGTTGATCCTCCAAAAACAGTTTTACTATCTTCAAGCCAAATGAAGAAACCAAAATGACATCATCAACCCTCCTCTTAAAGATACAGCTCCATTCTTCTTTCAGTCAAACAACCAAGATTCACGGGTAACAGCAGCAGCAACCACTTCAGACATCTCTTGATGAAAGCAGCAACACTGCAAAATTCTCTTCAGGTCTCCAGACAATTTGCAAAGCTCACCATTTCAAAGTTTAAGTAAGTTTTCAAGTACTGCATTTCCAAGTCAGCTTACATGGGTCACAAGTTTCTCCAACATGCTTTCCCCGGCTCCTCACTGACCCAGGCTGAGGATGGAAGTCCCAAAGAGTGGCTTTCTTCCCTGCCCTGCTGCTATGCATGGCAGCAGTAGCTCAGAGGCCTCCAGCCTCCCTGCTGCTCCTCTGTTCTCTCTCTCTTCTCCAGTTTTTTCTCTCTCCCTCTCTCCAGCTGTACTCCTTCTTAATCCCCTCTCTGTCCCTCTTGAGAGAAGACTTGGTTCCCCTTCTTCAAGTCTCCATCCACCAGGGTAATGCAGCCTCATGCTAGAACCATGGCCTCTCAATTTCACCACAGCACCCCTAACAGTCAGGGAAAAAAAAAACAGAAACTAAGAATTATATTTTAGATGAGATCTGCAAAAGGAAAAATACTAAGAAAATTTTTTGGAAAACGTATTTTTTTTTAATTGGCTAATGTTAATTTTTTCAGTGAGTCACTAATTTTGTTACTCAAAGAAATAGGCAATTTGACAAGTACATGAAATGCTTGAAGTATTTAAGATATATGCAATAATTATGAATTGAATATAAAGCTAAAAAGTTTATGACTATGCAATGCAAATTCTTTGAAATTTTTACATTAAATGAACCATTGGAAAATTATAAAAATGCCTGCTTATAAATTCAAGTGATATGGATGTTTTAGAGATAATATCAAAAGTGCAGCAGGACTTATATATATATATTTCTAATACCCCACTAAAAAATAGAATTAGGAAATATGTATTTCAGTTTTATTTAAATAATGATATTATTTCAATACAATATGTGGACAGTATAAATAAAACTTCAAGGATTACTTTTACATATTATTGAGTTTTAAAAATTAGATTAAGATATTAACATGGAATGTCTTACTACTTCTTACTACTATTTTTTTTTAATTATGCATCAGCAACTTTAAAATCAGTGAAATTTAAAGGAAGTAAAATTGTCAATATCATCGAATGCTTTTGTTTAATGGGTTTTTAATATTTTAAAACTTTTCTTTATTGGCAGCCATCAAGATATTTTAAGGTTTTTTTTTATTTATTTAAAATAAATTTAGCTTTTCAACATGCATATTCATACGTCTTTTAATAATCTACTAATTTCGGTATTAGTGACTCACTTTTATGCCTTAGTCAACCTCCTTGGACTGAGTCATGTGACTTGCAACATGTCAAGTTTTATTCACACACTTTCTTCAAATAAAAGAAGTAGCAGCTGCTAGGCCTGCATTAATAATTCCTTGGTTCGGAATGAGTTTAATAATCATATATGCAAAATCTGCCTCAATATACTGGTACACATCTATCTGAAAACTACTAGACATGTCAAATTTTTACTGAGGTTGAGTTTTATAGATATGAAAGTAAAAGTAGTTATATATAATATCAATTTTGATTAAAACATGTATTTACTAACCAACAAAATGTTGATATTTCACTTTACATTCCAGTAAATATTTATGTCCAAAATATTAAAAATGTGAATTAGTTTAAGAATTTAGAGGAATTGTTTTTTTCATCAAATTACCATATTATTATCAAGAAGCTGGATACCTCTTTCATAAGTGATTATTCTGAATAACTGTGAGAATCAGAAAATCTTCAGGTCCAAGCTAGATATAATTAGATAGAAAGTAAGAGATTTACAAAGTCTCATTTCTTCCTATTACAAGTCTAATTTGCCAAAATTCCTGTTAACATTAAGTGCAAAATGAAAAACAAAAACAAACAAAAAAAAAAAACAGTAGATTCAAATAAGCTTTTTTAGTTGCCAAAACCTTTGGTTTTCTTGATTGGTTATTGTGTCAGTTCAATTCACTACGGTTGTCAAATATGTTATGAATAGATATGACAAAAAGTTTTCATAAATGATTTAAGCTCTGTAGAGGAGCCAAAACCTCTCAAAATTTAACATAGCATGATTATTTCCTACTATATATATATATATATATATATATATATATATATATATATATATATAATTTTGATCTAATTATTATCTTCTATTTGAAATTATTTTCTGTACATTTCAAGTTTTATGATAAATGTGAAGGAGTGTTAACTGATCATTGTAATACCTGTGCCTTGGTTTTTCTGGGATACCTGTTTTCTGGGACCTCTCTGAATGCTTTATTTAAAATGTATTAGGTACTACACTACTATGTATGACAAATATATAAGATATAACCAATATTATATATAGCCTATAATAATAACTTAATTTTCATTATTTTTTACTAATATTTCTTATATGAGATTAATATTTGACTTTAAAAAACCCACAGTTCATGGGAACTCCATAATTATAAAAATAATATACTCTATTATTATCTGATGGAAAATATAGTTCAACACCATGGCATATTTTTGGTGTCACAGTTTTTCCCACATGAAAGCTGTTACCAGCAACCTAAAGGGAAAGTTAAGGAACAGTGAGTACACAAAAACAGTCTTTTAAATATTGAGACTATGGTGCAAAGAAATCACCTCCAGACTCAATATATTTTTGTAAACAGAATTTTATAAAATGAAATTTATAAATTCAAGGGGGTCAACAATCTTATACATGAAGATATCTCTTTAGCCTCAGATTAAAAAATAATAATACAAAGCAAATATATAAATATGAAAGGTGGTTTTATTAGCAATTCTCAACTAGATGAAAAGAAAAGGAAGATTCTTTAACACCAGTAGGACATACAGATATATCAGAGGAATGTTTTAAAACATAGCCTTTTCTTTTTTAATGTATCATGAAAATACTTGAAAAGTAAAGAAAAAGGTATGCCTCTGTAAAGAGGTTTTCTTCAATATTCACCTTTTGATACAAGACCACCTCTTCTAGTATATTTGTGATGGCACTCACCCTCACTGTTCACCATTATAACCACCATCATTATTTGCCATTCTCTCACATTTAAAGTATAACCATTTATATTGCCAAGGAACATACAGAAAATGATTGAAATTGTTCTATAAAGTTACATGTGTAAAGTAGTTTATACATGTGTAAAGTACTTTATACTTTTACATGTGTAAAGTACTTCAAATTAATTTGAAGAGATGCCTAGATTTAAAAACTTTTATTTTTATTTTTGTATTTCTTGTTGATGCAATATAACATTGTAACATTATGGAGAAGTGCATCATTTTAAATCAGTGTCTCTCTATATACATATCTTTATATTGTATTAAATTTATGAATAAAATTATATATTTCATTAAAAATTAATCCTTTTTATAACTCACATATTTCCCTTCTCCTTTCCCTGTGTTACTAATTTAGTCTTATAGTACACATGTTTCTTTTCATTTACTGAATTCTTATTGTTTCTTTTTGTTACCACACATGAGTGTAATTATATATTGTATTTGTCTTTCTCCCTTTGACTTATTTCATTAAGAATTATTCTGTTTAGACATTTTATTGTTGCAAGTGACAGGAGTTCATGTTTTTCAATAACTGAGTTGTGTTATATTCTTGGTGTATGTATATGTACATATAATAGTATGTAGTGTCTATTTTTTTACTTGGAAAAATATATTAATCATTTTCCCCTCCTTTTATCTTTTGTTAACTGTCTTTGTGGACATTGCCAAGCAAGTTCATTTTTCTGTGAACAGAACCATCTCTTCTGTAATAATGCCTTCACGCTTCCAATCTTCCTCCCTATTGCAATCATAGCATTTTACCAGTGACTGAATAATACATTGGTAGAGATCTCTATTTCTAGTTCCTTGTCCCAGATTAGCCAAGGAGAAATCTCACACATATCCTAGGAATGGTAATTTTTTTTACCTAAATGTTTAGGATCTATTTTAATTAGATGAGATATTTGGTTATCAAATAGAGGATCCTCCTATTTTTAAACCTGTTTGGAACAGGTTCTGGGAACCTCTTCCCTCAAATGTTCTTGTAAAATGCTTTTCAATTTTGTTGTTTCCAGGTTTCTGACAAGCCAAAAAACCAATCAAGCAGTGTCCATAATTCCATAAAAATCTTACACTGAGATCATTTCTCCTATTGTACAAAGAGCAATAACAAAATGGAACAAATAGAGGAATTTATTATTAAGACTCATTTCAGTAACATTTTTGAGAAATAGTGGCTATCCACTGAAGACTTCTAATCACATTCATTGATCTTTGCCAGGATCATGAATTTTTTTGTGTATTACCTGTCTATAGAATCTACTCTGGAACCAAAGATTTTGAACAAGGGGAAGATAAAGAATCAGTAGGAGAAACTAATATGAGACTTTGAGCCAGCCTTGAAACCCACTTGGATGTTCTATTTTACAGGCTAATTCTAGTATCTGTAACTGCTTTGCATGAGGGCCCAATAAAAATACACTTGATGCTTGAAAGAAAGAAAATTGAACAGGATTTATTTAAAACAGGTAATTTACACAGATATGATAGATGTAGGTATTTGAGAGACAAGGTTTTAAACTCAGAGGTTAATAGCAGGAGAGATAATTATGACCTCTATGCTCTGCAGTGGCAGGGGTGACAAATTTATGATGAATCCAAAGGAAATAATTCCATCAACTTTAGAAGAAACATAATGCACCCAATTGATAGGAACATCTAAGCAACCTTGTTTAGAGCCATCTGAAAGAATAGACACCCTGTTTTTATTCTACTACTTTCTCAATTCCTGCTGGGCTTGCTCATTATCATGGAAAAACAGGAATAGGGATACTGATTGTATTATATAAAAACGGTCAAAGAAAAAAGATCAGTGGGAATAACCAAAAATATAATATAGATAGAAAGGCAAACAGAAATTTTTAAACACAAAATCTTTGAATATGTTTGTTCAGTATTATATAGACACACACATATATATACACACAGATGAAATATGTATGTATATAAACAAACAACATTCATGCACATGTTTATAAGCCTAATTTTATAGTGCAAATCTCTAAAAGTAGATTGTTGGCTAATGACAACAAATTTTAGTCTAAATTTTTTCAACTATTTCATCTACAATGTTTCAAAATGAATGATTATAGCAAAAATGTTTTTTCTGTGCCAAAGTTCCATTTTTTCACTATTAATATTTGTTCTAAATAATCAAAACACAAAATAGACTTGAAAATATTACACAAAAATAAGGTATATTAATTATTTGCTTACCAATGGTATAAATATATATATGACACATTTTTTTCTTCATTTGTTCTTATCTTTAGAAGTATTCATCCATATCTTGCCAGTAAAAGCAAAAAGGCACAAAAGATTAAGATGGTTCATGGGTGATAAGGTGGTGGGAAAACTCCTGGGTAGATTACTATCTAAAATAAAATAAATAATAAAAAAAATAAATAAAATCCAATTTTTTAATGTTTTAGGTATAGTAAATATCTGTATAGTAAATATGTAATGTCTGTGGAGGATATATAGTAAATTAATATCTTATTTTGTTTTCTAACTCCAGCAATTGTTGGGAATGTGTTGCTATTTAATGTAATACTGTCTGAAACATCTCTTCATTTCTATCAAAAGGTAAACCTGACAGGAGGGCTATCAATGTAACAGAGTTACAGTTTACATGTCTGTGTCTAAATGAATATGCCTATGGTTGTAGTAAATATGCTGATGGTATATTTACATTTGTTTTGATTTTCATATTCAGGGGCGTAAGCTATCTTTCAACTGATCCTGATGCTAATGTGTTAGTCATTCAACTTTATATTTTGTTACTTTAGTTTCCCATAATTTTCTCAGATACAGATTTTGAACATACAAAATCTCTAGTCTGTGATAATAGGACATTTTCATTGTATTTTTATTAAAATATGTATATTTTACATATATGTGCAAATTGTTCCAAATTATTGTTCAGTCTGAATTGTTAAATAATTTTAAAATGTAATATTTCATATATATTTCACTTCATTATGTTTATTGAATTCTAAGTAGATATGGTAACACTGATATTTGTAATCAAAAGCTACGCTTTTGCTTTACAGAATCAATACTTAAAACATTACTAGATTTATTTCTTGTGTAAACAATATTAATATGAAATAATTCTATGATATTTTTCTTAGTTTGTAGTTTCAAATGAGAAATTGTTTTCTCAAAATATGTAATGTGTGGTTATTTTTCTTCTATTTTCAGTAACTATATGAAACCATCTTATAGTGTTTTTTTTTTTTATTTCTGGGTATTTTATATATTTTACTGCACTTATTCTTTAACTTACTTCTTCTCCTATGATTGTATCTATTTCGTTATTTCAGTATTTTCACCCTGAAATAATCACCCTAATCATCGTTTACTTATATTTAGTAATTTCCCATGTAATTTCAGTTTTCCGTTGCAAATATTAGTAATGCTTTTTTGGTAATACATCTCTTATCCATGCTTGCATTCTCATTTTGATAATTAAGACTGTAGCTTATGATTAAATTTTTAAGTTAATTAAGAAAAAATAATTTAATAAGACATTTTAGATGATATATTTGTGGCACTATATTTCAAACTATATTCATTTCCTATTAGAAAAAGGAATTAGATAAGGCCATTGGGGAAATATTAGAGACATATAGATATCCCTGTACTGTATGACTGTATGATACTCCTATGATATTATGATTCATGACTAATGAAAATACATTTGTAGGCAATTACTTATGTTTTAGTAATAATGTTAAATAGAAAAATGAAGTAAGCATAGCTCTTGGTCTTAATTCAAACCTTAGCTTAAAAATTATGATACCAAATATTTCTTCTCTGCATATGTTTTAAAAGACAACGAATATTAAAATATATTCATACGCTATAATTCTCTATTAACCATAGCAGTTATATTTGTAAAGATATTGTTTTAGGTGTGTTTGTCGACTGGTAAGTTCTTAATGAAAATATTTCCAATTTCAATATAATGGAATTAAATCTCCAGCTTTTTTAATAACTTGTCTTACAAATAAATTTATTTTAAACACAGGATAGAGACAACTTTCCTTTACTACAGGTAGTAAGTCCTTTTCTCTCTGTATGTGCTCCTCTTCAGTACTGAATTTTTCTTTCAAATTGTTACAGGTAAATGACAGACTAAGAATTTTATACACCTAATACACAAACAACATTGTAAATAATAAAAAAAAAACCTTAAATACATGTATCTTATTCCTTTGTTCTTTAACTGTGTGCTAATGCTCTCTTCAAAAGTACTCATTTTTTAATTAACTTTTCACATTTCTTTCTATGTATAGGCATGTTTTTGTTTATGTAACTGAAATCACAAAGAATATATTAATAAACACAACTAGAAGGACTCATATTAACAGAAAAAAGCCAAAAATAAAAAGAGAAATATAGGATGGTCTCACTTATATGATAGATATAGGGAAAAACAAACAAATAAATACAAAAAAAAAAAATAGAAACAACCAATAGGACTGAACAATGGAGCAAGAGAGGAGGAGGGGGAAGAAGGTAGGGGAGATATAGGGCACAAAAGAGTAGGTTGGCTAACAGGTGTTAAGGAGTAAGAAAGCCCTGGGGTACAAATAATGTAATATAAATATAAATACACACATATATATGCAAAATTAAAATAAATTAAATTAAATTAAAAAAAAAACAGCCATCACATCACAGATAGTTGATATTTCTGGGGATATCTCTTTTATCCTATTCCCCATTATACATTCCCAGAAATAATAATCAGTACACTGGATTTGATGTTTGTCATTCCTGTGGTATTTGAAACATTTAAATCACACATTAGCCGGGCACGGTGGCTCGTGCCTGTAAGCTTCAGCCTATGAAGCGGCAGGGGCTAGGGATGGCGGTTCGAGTCCTGCCTGGGGCCAGTTGCGAGACCTGGTTCCAAAAAATAGCTGGATGTGGTGGCGCACTCCTGTCATCCCAGATACCTGGAAAGCTGAGTCTGGAGATTGCTTGAGTCTGCGGTATACCGGGCAACGAGAGTCTGCGGTTTCACGGGCAAAAATAGAGAGACCTAGTCTCAAAAAAAAAAAAAAAAAAAAAAAAAAAAAAAAAAAAAAAAAAAAAAAAAAAAAAAAAAAAAAAAAAAAAAAAAAAAAAAAAAAAAAAAAAAAAAAAAAAAAAAAAAAAAAAAAAAAAAAAAAAAAAAAAAAAAAAAAAAATAGTAAATAATATATTTTTTTGCATAGTTATAATATTGTAAGTATGGTTGTAATATGTATACCTATCTGTATGTAACTTGCTTTCTTCCCACAAAAAAATTAGAAAATAAAATCACAAATGATAGAGAAGAAAAATGGTAATAACCAAATAATCACATAACAGTTGCAAAAAATATTATTGGGAAGACTTTTTTCATATTATCAAGATTTGATACTATTCTAAATGTGAAAATTCGCTCAGTCTCTATGTTAATTTTGTTTTGTTACTTCTACATTTTGCAACTATTTCTTGAAGATACTAACTATCCTCTTTTGGTTAGTATCTATTTTAGCAATAAATATTTAACTTATATTAGCATAATTCGAAATTGTTCACCATGAATAATAGCCCTCTTATGAGCACTGCAAATGAATGTTTTGCACTAAAAACATTTTGTCTGCACAACTCCTTGCTTTGAAATTAACTCTGTACATGGTATACAATAATTAAGAATGCCTGTCTTCCCTAAGCTTAAATGACCTTCCAAAACTGGTTTCCCCCAATCATCAGCCACTGATAACACTTTTCTTAGACAATTTATTAAGAAAGCTTGCAACTCACCATTGTTCCTTTAGGTTATTAATCTTCTCCACCCTCTTGCCAGTTCTATTTCCTAAGAAAGTCTTTGGAGAGAAATTTGGACCCATGTCTTTGAAATATTCACATTAAGAAAGATAAGGTCCCTACCACCCAGTCTCTGTGAGAAAGAAAAAGCAAAATGACTAAGTGGGAACTGGCAGACAGAAAATGTAATCACATTGACCAAACGAGTCCTTATCTCCTCCAGTGCTTTTTCTCACTAGTTCAGCTCCTCTCCTTAAAGTCTTCTTGTCATCATTCTCCTTCACACTTGTTCAATTTGATTCCCCTATCTTAATTGACTTAAATAAAATCTTCTGGTCACTATCTTGCCCAGAGCAGATTTTTCTTTGACAAAAATATGGTATTTGGGAAACAGTATATGAAAGACTTCTGTTTATAATCATATTTTGCAAAACATTATTACTTTTTAAACCTGAGTTTTGTGAAATATAATTTCTGAAATGTTGACTAGTGTAAGTTAAATCACATATTCAATTGAGTCATTAAATACTGATCACTATGGTAAAACAAACAAATAAACAAAAAAACAATGGTTTACAAGGGCAACAATACAAATATAAGCATGGTAAATTATTTTCCCTGTTAGAAATGACAACAATTGGCATTCAATTGGCAAAACATTGTCTAAAATTTTATAACCATTGGCTGAGATGAAAGGCTGATACCAATGGCTGTTAGAGATAATTCCCCTGTGGAGGGATGCCGGAAGATACAGCTGGGGTTAGTGTCTTCTGCTGTCACAGCATGTTGGATTTCCAGCCTGCTGTCTTTGGTAGCCACCTATTCCAGGTCTTTTTTTTTTTTTTTTTAATTTGGATTGATTATATATATATATATGAGAACATCCCATATTTCTATTTTTTTTTTTTGGGGGGGAGGTCTGATTTCCACTAAGATGATTCCTTTCAGTTCCATCCAAGTTGCTGCAAGTGACATAAGGCTGTCTTCTTTGATTGATAGATAATATTCCATTGTATAAATAGAACACACCTTTTCAGCCATTCTTCAGTTGCATTTCTATTGTTTCCAATCTTGGCGATTGTAAATAGTGCTGCAATAAACATGCAAGTGCAGGTATCCTTTTTAATTAGTGTTTTTGTAAACTTTGGGTAGATCCCCAGTAGTGGGATTGCTGGATGGAACGGTAGTTGCACTTTCAGTTGTTTGAGGGTCCTCCACACAGCTTTCCATAGTGGCTGAACCAATTTGCTTTTGCACCAGCAGTGTAAGAGTATTTCTTTTTCTCCACATTCATGCCAACACTTATTGTTTTGCTGCCTTTTTTTTTTTTCCCCTTCAATATGGGCCATTCTTACTGGTGTAAGATGGTTTCTCAGTGTGGTTGTTCCAGGTCTTTAGTAGTGGGAAAGCACACTTTTTTGGGACTGTGACCTTTCTTCAGGCTACTTGTTCTAAGTCTTCACTGGCAGAAGGATATCATCTTAGATGTCTTGTCTTAGGACTTCTTGTCTTCGGACTTCAAAATACATTAAGTGGGCTGACATAACTTCCCATTGTGACCTTAATATCTCTTTATTTTCCCTTGGTTGTTAAATAAATCTCACCACTGTTGTTCCCTGAATCCGAATAGTCTTACATCTGTGTGTGAGGGTGAAGAACTCGGACAGTTACCAATAAATTATTTGTGCACTGTCCTCAGCCATTTATATTTTCCCCTACTGTCTAGTATCCATATAACTTGTAGAAATGATTAAGCACTCACCAATGGTACCAAATATATATATATATATATATATGTATGTATATATATATATATATATACGTGTGTGTATCTGTATCTATCTATCTATCTATCTATCTATCTATCTATCTATCATCTATCTATCTATCATCTATCTATCTACAGATTCAAGCCCTGGAAACATTATTCCCTACCCCTGTTCTTTCAGGCATGAAAATATCCCTTGGTTTTCTGCTATAGTTTGTCCTTGGTTCTTCACTATCATTTTTACTGGTACATTAACACATATTTCCCACAATAGTGCTTGAATGAATTAGTCTCTTTTATATAACAAGATGTAATGTATCAGATCCCAGCATGTGGCAATGTCATAAAAATAATAGCTTGTTATTCAAGATAAAATACAATCAAAAGCAATGAAGCTTATAACAATGCCATGGGCATTTCTTAGTTTCAGGAGGCATTTGTGTTCATTCAGTTCTTAGCAACGTGATTATGAAAAATCTACTCTGTTCCGTGGTCCTTATTATTTAAATAAGATAAAGAGTAATTGTTAGATTCATGTTTTCACATCTTCTCATTGGGCTGGGTTGTCTAATTAATGTATTTCTTAATTCAGTTGTACTATATTGCTAGATTTACCATAACAAGATTCCACAAAGTGGCTTGCACAAAACAACAGATATTTATTTACTGGGAGTGGAGAACCTGAAATCAAGGTATCTGTATTTTCTCTGATACTCCAGGGAGAATCATCCCTGCTTCTTCCGATCTTCTGATGATAATGCTCCTTGACTGAAAACTTTGCAGCAAAATATCACTTTAGTCTCTGCTTGTGTTGTACATGCATTTCTCTTGTTATTTTTTTCATTATTGAAGTAAGGTAGGTTCACAGCACTATTTGCATTATAGCTGGACTGTATTTCCTTTCAAGAGTGATCTTTTTAGACTTGCATATGATTGGTAAATTATATGGAAAAACTAATTGATATGTAGTAATTGATATACTTAGGTTTTCTTATTCATTTATATTAATTTTATTCTTTTCCAGTGATGTTGATGTCATCTAGCATGTCAATATCACATATTTAAAATTCTATTGTTACTAGAAATTAAAATATATTACCATATATTTAAAAGTATATTGTTACTAAACCAAGAGATTTCAGTGAATCTTAAAAATTTGATTTTTTCCCCAATCTTTCTCTTGCAATATGAAATTCCCATCTATGGACAACCATCTCTTACCTTATGTGTAATAGCAAAATATCAATATTTTCTTCATTTCATGAAACATTTCTTGGAAACTCTCTCTATGCAATTGATATGTCCATTTTTTGCTCAACTTGAATTTTCTGAATGAAGCATAGAGAATAATAAAATAATAAATTCAAAAAAGCCACACTACCTTGCTAACAGTTTCTCAGCACAAGCATCCATGGAGAACTACCAAGTTATACTGCTATGCACCCCTTTCATTGAAGTCCTTCTAATAAGAACTTTCAGAATTGAGAGAACTACACAGAAATATTACAGATGTATTTGTCCTTAATTTAAAACAACTGTTAAGTATGATTTAAACCCAAAAACACAATTAAAATGGACAAAGTGAAATTTTGATCAACTTCAGCATTATCAAGTGTAATCACAGTTCATACAGGAACAGTAAAAACATTTGCAAGTGCTTTCTGTGGTGTGTAACCAAGAACTAGAATACTTAGGAGTCTTTCTAAGCATATATATTTCATTGGTAAAGATTTATAAAATAGAAGATAATAAATCAAAAATTTTAAAGAATTAATATTTTATATAGCTGTTTCCCTCATTGTAAAGTATAATTATAAAAACTAATAATTTATAAATTATATGAAAATCATAGTTCTAAATAACAAAACATATTACAACTATACTGCAGTCATAAGAAAAAAAGTTTTCATATCCAAATGAGTGACAGTTGGGTTATAGAATTCATCTGTAGTCTGTAACTTTAAAAAACAACTTTCTTTTTTAATATGCAAAAGTATTATGTATATGTATATATGTATATATATAAACATATATATATATATTACATTGTTGTCTACCCCCAGGTTTTCCCATCACCTTGTCACTCGTGAACCATCTTTAACTCTTGTGCCCTCCCACTCCCCTGATTTTACCCCCTCATCGCTCTATATATCAATTCTCTTGACAGATTCAAATTACACTTATGCATTTGTTTGTTAGTTTTCCCTGTAATCCTCATATAAGTGAGACCATTCTGTATTTCTCTTTTTCTTTCTTGCTTATTTTCATAAATATGATTCTTTCTAGCTCCAACCATGTTGCTGCAAATGATATGTTTGTCTTTGTTAGTTGATGAATAATATTCCATTGTGTAGATGTACCACATCTTTTTTTCTTTTTTTGTCAACATCAGTTTTGGGGCATTATGGGTTGTTTTCATATCCCGGCTATTGTAAATAGTGCTTCGATAAATGTCCAGGTGCATTTGTCTTTTTGAATTGGTGTTTTTGTGACCTTTCAGTCAATTTCCAGTAATGGGATTTCTGGGTTGAATGGTAGTTTCATTTTCAGTAGCTTGAGGGTCTTCTACACAGCTTTCAATGGTGACTGGACCAGTTTGATCTCCCACCAGTATTGTAAGAATATTCCTTTTTCTCCACATCCACACCAACACTTGTTGTCCATATTTTTCCTTCCTTACTGGTGAAAGATGGTATCTCAGTGTGGTTTTGATTTACATTTCCTGAATATTAGTGATGTTGAACATTTTTTTCATATGTCTATTGGCCATTTGCATTTCCTCTTTGAGTCCTTAGTTCTTTTCCCTATTTTTGACTGGGCTTTTTGCTTTGTTTTGATTAAGTAATGTGAGTTCTTTGTGTATCTTTGTTATCAGGCCATTATCATTTGTACGGAGGTACAAGGGTGGCAATTTTCTCCTATTCAGTTGTATTTCTTTTTGTTTGGGTTTGTCTCTTTTGCTGAACAAAAATTTTTTGGTTGGATGTCATCCCAGCTGTTTATGTTTTTCTTTTTTCTTTCTTTCTTTTTTTTTTTTTTTTTTTTTTTTTTTT
>PVHY01007870.1:36278-64927 GCA_004024945.1 Uropsilus gracilis | reverse complement strand
ACAATTTTTAACTGTGTCACTACCCTGTATCAAATTTCTGAGGAAAATCACTGGGCCTGATACAGGGTAACTTAGCTGAATGAGCAGCCAGGGTCTGTGGTAATGATGTAGTTGAAAATTATATTGGATGCCATAATGTCCTGGTGGGCAGGGTATGAGAGTAAGACCCACGAGAAGAAGCAAGAAGCAAGAGATAAGAAGAGGAGAGATGGGAATGGCAGGCCAATATAACAGACCCATGTGACCTGGCAAGGTGAAAGCCCCCTGGAAGAGTGATCTGGTGGTGGCAAGGAGCCATGGTGGGAAAGTGGCCAGCAAAAGATTAGCTGGTGTGAACAGCATGACACAGCAGCAAGGTGGCATGGAAAACTGGCACCTGGGGATAGCCAGGGATTATGAAAGTTGATTTTGCAACTTTTTTTGTTGAAAAAGTTTTAAGAGCCTCTAAGAAGCCATAGCCCAGAACACTGGAGAGAGAAAAAGCAACGAGAAGATGGAAAAGAAAGACTGGACTTTGCAGAGTGCCTGCCTCAGGTTTGGAGGGGCAAAGGGGCACCATCTTGGATATGTGTCTTTGGGACCTTTGGGACTGAAAATGGTGACTGGGGTAAAATAATTGGCCACCTGTGGCATTAAGGATTCTTTGTTTCCCTGGTTAATTTTCCTTTGTAAATAAAACCCTGTTGTTTAAATTGCATCTGACTGGCACCTGCTATGTGTGGATGGTATGAACTTGAAAGGATGTGGGCAGTAGGGACCACATTTTAAAAGTGCCCTTTTTTCCCCTGAGGCTTATTGGTTCAAGTCTTCTGCCCCATTTGTACCCAATATCAGGTCCAAGTGAGAGTCCCACAGACACTTTCTATTTGTAAGCCTGTATTATGACTGGATCCACTCTAACAGGTCTTACTATGATTGCAGAAACTATTTAGCAGTAACTATCATAGAATTTTAAAACAATAGAGGCTTATTTCTTCTAATACCTGGAAGTTAAACAATATTCTGGTCATGGTGAAGCCCTTGGTTGGAAGCATGGAGTAAGAGGCCCACTTGCCTTGGGTTCTGCTGTTATTCAGGTTGGGATGGGAAGGCTCTAGGGTTTCTAAGACTTACTCTTTATTAGCAAATTTAAATTGTAAGAGCAAAAGTAAAATCTGTAAAACAAATGGTGGTACATGTGGAGCGAGAGAGGAGGAGGGAGAAGGAGCGGGAGGTGAAGAGCACAAAAGATCAGGATGGTTAACAAATGTTAGTGAAGTGGGAAAGCCCCAGAATACACAATAATGGACTAATGTAATATAAATATAAATATATTTGCAAATTTTAAAAAATTTAAATTAAATTTAAAAAAAGAGAGAAAAAAAAAAGGACAGGGTTTTAGGGAATGGAGAATGAAAAAGAGAGCCATCTGCATAGTGCCAGGCAGGCAGAAGAACTGCATCTCCCCAGCGTGGAAATTGTACTGATTCCTTTTTTTTCTTAATTTATTTTATATATCTATGTATCTATATATGTGTTTCACATCTTTGTATTCCCTGGGGACCACTCACCACCTTCCCTCCCTGACCACTCCCTCCCATCTCCACCCCTCCTAACCCCCCACATACTCATCCCTTTTATGGAATTTTCATGTACATGTCTATGGCCTAAATTGTCAACCGGAATAAACTTTATAATAAAAAAAAAAAAGTGGTACAATGTTGGGAGGCAACATGGCTCTTATCTAACCTTGTGACTATGTTGTTGCATTAGTCCTCTTTAATGTAGAATTTCCCTTTCACCTGGATGCCTGTGCCATCAAAGTTCAAGTCTATTTGCATTACAAAAGAGAAGTCAACTCTGAGAGCTTGCAATAGAATATAGTTAAGAAAGGAGAGTGGAAAACTGAGTAAACAGCTAGCACCATCACCATAATACCCTTGAACACATTTCTTTGAGAATTACAGATAGATAAATTGATAGATAATATATCTTATTATATATCTGTTTAAGATATATCGCTAGAAGTAGAATTTCAAAATCAATACGCATTGTATACGTGTACAATTAGTATACTCTCAGATTGTTCCCCACAAAGGCTGTGCACTTGGGCATTTTTATATTCCCACTGACAGAACTATGAGAGCTCCTATTTTCAACAGCCTTGCCAGTGCTGGCCATTATTATCCTGATTGTCAACTTGACATATGGAAGATAATGTGCTCCATTTTTTATTTTCCTGGAATTTGAATGTCATTTTACAAGTTAGCTCATTGGTTCCAACAAATAAAGGCTTGTTCAGGAAAAAATACTCTTCCCCCCTCTCCCATCCATGGCTTTATTCATTCTGCCACTCCCCCAACCCCAAATGTCCTAGACAAGACCTGACTTATAGGGAGGATTCAGAACTAAAGATTTGCAAATGTCAATTGAGCCAATATAGACGGTATATGTGATACAGTGTCTGTGAAAGAAGTTCAGTTTTCTACTGGACAGTATATTTCAAACTAGAAAGAAGATATTACTAATCAGAATCATAGGGGTTGGGTGAGAGACAGAGAAGTGATTGTTTAAGATGTTCTGGGAAGTTGTTGATTCCCAGATGTGGTTTATAATGAGGACCTCTGTTTGGGGTTGAGGAGTGGAAATACTGAAGAGGAAGAGTATCAGCAAGACTTGGTTGATTCATGGCCTTAATCCACTGATCCAGTCTGATTCAGTCAACCCCTGAAGATTAGTGGCGGATATTGTTGTTGATGGACACTTAGAGCAGAAAATTTAGGATGGAGGTTTTCACAAGGTCAAAATCCAGTGGTGTAAAGAGCTGGGGGCAGGGTTTCGAAAAAGGTGAGTGAGAGAGATTAACATAGTTAAGGACTGTGGGCTATCAGAAGCATGGCTGGTAGCAACTTTAAGGTAAATTACTAGGACTTTTATAGGGTTTAGGCAAGGGGAAATAAGGTGGTTAAGAGAATATTTTATGACTAATTAACTAGGGAAGACTTAAGTAATAAAAGCTTAGGCAATAAAATTTGGGTAAAACATTAGTTTTTGTGAGATAATGGCGGGCAAGGGTTTTACTCATACATTGTTGGTAACTTTTAAGGAATGTGATTTGTTTGTTTGTTTTTTGTTTTTTTGAGACTAGGTCTCGGTATTTTTACCCATGGAACCGCAGGCTCACTTTCCCTGGGGTACCACAGACTCAAGGAATCCCCAACCTCAGCTTCCCAGGTAGCTGAGATTACAGGTGTGTGCCACTATGCCCAGCTATTTTTGGGGACTAGGCCTCACTGTGTTGCCCCGAGCAGGACTCGAACCATGATCCCTAGTGCTAGCCACTTCATAGGCTGAAGCTTACAGGCATGTGCCACTGTGCCCCATTAAGAAATGTTTTTTAAAGTAAATAATGGGGGAATGGAAAAGCTGCTTTTTGCTTTTTTGAACGTTTGTTATGTTAGTTTTGTTTTTAGTGTTTTGAAGCCAGATAAGATAGCAAAATGAAGTTTTCTTCATTTTACAGTTATGAGTCCTGTTCAGTCTCAGCTGGCAGCCTCTGACACAGAGGTGAAGATAGATATGATTAACAGGTCTTGTAAAGTCATGTAATGGCTATAGAAGTTTCCAGGAATTGTAGGTAAGAACAGAGAGAATTGCTAACTACACAAAACCAACCAACCTGACCCTAAGGCATAAACTCCACAGCAATTTCATCAAAGACCACTACATAAGCTGCCCCTTACTCTGGCAAGACACAGATCTTGTTCTAAGACTGCCTGTCTCTCTTTTTTTGTTCTCTTTTCCCTTGATAAACTTGCCATCAAGTGTTGAATGGGAAAGTCTGCTGAATTTATTCACAAAGGGACACTAGAAACCCATTGACAGAAACCCAACATCACAAAAGCACTTCTTTTTTTTTTTTTTAATTTTAAACTATACAATTTATTTCAGGCTTAGAACGTATAAATAAAAGAAAATTAGGATACAACAAGATATCAATATGACAAATATTACAAGTTTTATAACTTTAAGACAACCTGAAATTTGGATACAATAATAGAAGTAACAAATGGGGATGGTTTCCAATATCCTAGTTAGGAGATTTTTTTTTAATAATTTAAAAATTTTTTGTGGGAGGAAAACAAGTTACATAGATAGGTATACATATTACAATACCATGAATAGAAAATTACAACCATGCAAAATAATATATTATTTACTGATGTGTGATTTAAAAGTTAAATACCACTGGCATGACAAACATCACATCCAGTGTACTAATTTCTGGGAATGTATAATGGGGAATAGGATAGAAGAGATATCCACAGAGAATGTCAACTATCTCTGTCATGGTTATTATTTTTTTTAATTTAGTTTAAAATTTTTTAAAATTTGCATATATATGTGTATTTATATTTATATTACATTATTGCATATTGTGTACCCCAGGGCTTTCCCACTTCACTAACACCTGTTAACTATCCTGATCTTTTGTGCTCTTCACCTCCCCTGCCTTCTTTCCCCTCCTCCTCTCTCACTCCATTGCTCAGTCCCATTGGTTGTTTTTATTTCTTATTCGTTTGTTTGTTTTTCCCTATATCCATCATACAAGTGAGACCATCCTGTATTTCTCTTTTTCTTTTTGACTTATTTCTGCTAATATGAGTCTTTCTAGTTCCATCCATGTTGCTGCGAATGACATGTGTTTGTCCTCCTTGATTGATGCGTAGTATTCCATCGTGTATATGTACCACATTTTTTTTTAGCCAATCATCTGTTTGGGGGCATTTGGTTTGTTTTCAAATCTTGGCAATTGTAAACAGAGCTGCAATGAACATGCGCATACAGGTGTCCTTTTGAATTGATGTTTTCATGTCCTCTGGGTAGATTCCCAGTAGTGGGATTGTTGGGTCAAATGGTAAGTCCACTTTCAATTGTTTGAGGGTCCTCCACACAGTCTTCCATAGTGGCTGGACCAGTTTGCACTCCCACCAGCAGTGTAAGAGAGTTCTTTTTTCTCCACATCCGTGCCAACTTTTGTTGTTATCCGTTTTATTTATATGGGCTGTTCTTACTGGTGTAAGATGGCATCTGAGTGTGGTTTTAATTTGCATTTCCCTGATTATTAGTGAAGTGGAGCATTTTTTCATATGCCTATTAGCCATTTGTATCTCCTCTTTGGTGAAGTGTCTTTTTAGTTCTTCTCCCATTTTTTGAATGGGTTTTTTTGCTTTGCTTTTGTTGAGCTGTAGGAGCTCTTTGTGGATCTTTGTTATCAGACCCTTGTCACTTGTCTGGAGGTCAAAAATTTTCTCCCAGTCGGTTGGGTTTCTTTTGTTTTGTTTATTGTCTCTTGCTGAACAGAAAATTTTAGTTTGATATAGTCCCAGCTGTTTATGTTTTCCTTCATTTTTTTGCCAACCATAGTTGTTTCCCAAAATGGATTTCTGAAATGAAATTCATGAAGGGTTTTTGCACAGGTTTTCATCTATGTATTTTATGGTTGCAGGTCTCACTTCCAGGTCCTTTATCCATTTTGAGTTAACTTTTGTACAGGGTGTGAGGGTGTTGTCCTGGTCCATTTTTTTACAAGTTTTGACCCAGTTTTCCCAGCACCATTTACTGAAGAGGCTATCCTTGTTCTAGAGTATGTTTTTTGCCCCTTTGTCAAAGATTAGTTGACCGTATATGTGTGGTTTTATTTCTGGGTATTCGATTCTGATCCATTGGTCTGCTTGTCTGTTTTTGTACCAGTACCATGCTGTTTTAAGTATTATGGCTTTGTAGTATAGTTTGAAGTCTGGAATAATAATACCTCCATTCTTGCTTCTGTTTGTCAAAAGGGTTTTGGCTATTCAGGGTCTTTTTTTGTTCGCTATGAATTTCAGTAATTTTTGTTCTATCTCTTTAATATATGTCATTGGGATCTTTATTGGACTTGCACTGAATCTGTAGATGGCCTTTGGTAGTATGGCCAATTTGATAATGTTAATTTTTCCGATCCATGAACAGGGAATGTCTTTCCATTTTTTAACATCATCTTCTATTTCTTTTAAGAATGTTTTATAGTTTTCTTTGTATAGGTCTTTTACGTCTCACAAAAGCACTTCTTATAGATTTTGTCTGAGGCCCCTTCTGTGCTGGTGGTGGGAGTGCCTCTCATTCAGGTCACTGCAGAAATCCTACTCAACATGCCTGCACTATCTGCACATCCTTAACTTTGAGCCAGTGTCTTTCCACACCCCATTACCCAGTGTATCTAACAGATACTTCTACTGTCATTTCTTCCCCCTCAGTAGCTTTGCCAAGAATAATAATTTGGAGGCCTCTCTGTTAAGTTCTCACACTCCTCTATTAAAGATGTTCCTGCAATGTCATGGTCTAGAGAACATTGCTACTTTCAGCACCTCACTGAAAAAAATCTCTCTAATCTCAATGTGTGTATGTTCAGTGTATGTTCAGAAGTCTGACATGTAAACCTTTTTGATTCACAGTGTCACAAAGGGATAATAAAATAAAATTTGTGTAATTATCAAGGCTCATTTCATCAAGAAGAAATAGTAATTCCAGATGTGTTCTTACCTAGTTACCAACTTCAAAATACATGAAGTCAAAGCTGAAAAAACTAAAGGGGAAAATAGACAAACCAATTGTTACAGTCCTCTCCCAGTAGCAGAACTGGTTAATAGGAGATTGACAAAAATAGAGAAGAAATGACATGACAATAAACAAGCTGACCTCGTTATTGTAGCTGAACAAGGGAGGGGGCCCAGGCCTCAGAGAGGGGTCCTCAAGTCTGTCAGTTTCTCCCTCTGACAACGTAGATTGGTGACCTAGGATGAAATAACATTGCCTTTGTTGACTGGAGTGGTTCTTGCCTTCTCCTTGCCCACCAGCAAGGTTGAGCTTCTAGAACCTTGTAAGGAACAAGCTTCCCTGGTTCCCTCTGATCACTGAGAGTCTAGCTGAATCTAATGGGGATAAACTGGGGAAACTGAGAGGAGGAAACATCTGAAACACAGTTTTGTCTTGTTTGAATTAATAACTTGGGCAAATAGCAAGATGCTTTGTATCTAGAGTGTTAATGACAAAATACAAAAAGGAAGGATACAGAATTTATCAATAAGAGGAAATAAACTGACAATATATTTTTATGCCTGGGTGAGCCAGCTGAAATTGCACCAGCCTTTCCAAGATCACCACACTGCCTGGTTACACAGGGGGTAAGCACTTCTGCTTTCATTCCCTGAGATGAAGAGTCCGTCTTCTTTCTCACCAAATGCATATAATAAAAAAAAAAAAGGAAACTGATAGGCTGCATTGCACTGTGATAAGAGGACTGTGGAGGACAGAAAAGGAGTGGTCACTGATCTGAGGCAGAGGGGCTGAAATGGAGTGACCTGTGCCAGAACATCTTCAACATGGGGCAGAGTGGGGGAGGGGTACCAATAAAATGTGTGATGATTAAGTAATGCTTCTGCAATTTTCTTAGCAATAAGTGCTAGAAAGCTAAAGTTTCACTATTTCTTCCCTCATAAGATGTAGAGATAAAATAAAACCTTTGCACATGAGATTTTGAGCATAGGACCTGACATGGTATTGGTACCTGTCCAACCACTGGAGGTAGGAAAGTTAGTCAGGAAGGTAGGAGTCAAAAGGGAATGCCTCAGGTTTTTGGAGTGAGCCACTAAGTTACTGACAAGAGTAGGAACAGAAACAGGTTGGAGGTAGAATATGGTGAGTTCTGCATCAGACATGGTGTGTGGCTCTGTGGAGATGAACATACAGTCACAGGCAGGGCATAACTCACTCAGCATGTGGGGCAGGAAGCAGACCTGCGTACTAACAGCAGGTGAACAATCACTGAGACTTCTAATGCAGGTGTTCTATTGAGAGAATAAAGATGAGAGGAAAAGGGAATTCTGACAAAACCCTTAGAAGCACCAGCATCCAAGGGGAAGGAAGGCCAAGAGAAAGAGCAGCAAAGGATCTTGGAGAGGACATCAGAGAGAAGGGGAAATGCAGGAGGTATTGTGATCATGGAAAATGAGGAAAGACATACTTCCAGAAGAGGTCAGAAGGTCAGTTGCTAGAGCAGCACTGGTGACCTGGTGGTTTCTGAGGATGCTGGTGCTGGAGGATGGAGGATGGAAGTCCTGGAGTCAGGTAAAGTGTGACTGTGATATGAAAGGGAGAGAAATGACTGTATGAGTCTAGGCAGGTGTCAGGGAGAGTACTAAGGACATTTAAGGGTACAGGAAAGGATGAGGATCAGGGCAACATACCAGAGTAAAAATAATTCAACAGCAAGATTTTTGAAAATGTGAGTGAAGGGGCTTTAACACAGGTGAAAGTGCAGCTTCAGACACTAGGAACCCAAATGTCTTTGAGGAACAGAAGAACAAATTAAGACAGATATAAGTAGATGCAAGTCAGTTAAAAGTTAAGTGCTAGAGCCTGGTGTGGTGGCGCATGCCCATAATTCAAGTACTGGGAGGCAAGAGGCCTGGAATCGCTTGAGTTCATGGGTTCAAGACTACCCCAGGCAACATAGCAAGATCTGGTCTCGATAAAGCAGCCTGGTGTGGTGGCGGGTGCCTGTAATCCCAGCTACTGGGAGGCTGAGACTGGGGGGTCACTTGAGTTCGCATGATCGGGACTACTCCGGGGCAACATAGCGAGACCAAGTCTCAAAAAATAAAACGAAATAAAAGTTAAGTGCTAGAAACATGACACCATCATTGTATGATTTTTTTTTCTCCTAAGAAATGGGAATTTGCATGATGATGAGTTAGGATAGAGGGTTGGGAGAATGTAAGAAAAGCAACCAGCGGTGGAAGGTGGAATCTGGATTCTAATCTCCTTTATTGAGTCCTGGTTCTGACACTTCCCAGATATGGAGACTGGATGAAATGAAAAACCTTCCTATGTCTCCTAATAAATTGTTTCTCACTGAGGATTGAATGTAAAATGATAAGAACAGAACATGGTAGAGAGTAAGCACTTACTAAGCATCAGTTATTATTTTTCTTTACAGTGCTACCAAGCACATAACTGATGCTGAGTGGTGTTAGACACTGACCATATGATGACTGCCTGGAGTGTGGTGACTCCTCTAGGCAGTTGGGTGGTCTGCTGGGTGGAGGAGAGCAGGCACAATCTAGGGTGACCACATAGCTGAGACTGAGTGGTAGTGGACATATTTTTATACCAAATTATTTACTCAGTGATCTGAGTCATTGGAGAAATTGGTACTAAGCTACTTAAAACAGAAACCAGCTGGTGCTGAGATACATCTAATTTTTTCAGGACAATCACTTTATATCAACACTGTATCTTGAAGAGGTTTTAACTCAAATCACCAATATATTTGTTCATATCAATATTATAATCTCACCAACACCAGGTGTTAAGGACTAAACTCTGTTTCTAAATTCTTATGTTGAAGCCCCCCCACCCCCGTGAAGACAGAGCTTTAAAGAGGTAATTCAGTTAAATGAGGAGCAGTGTTCTCTAAGAAGAGGAAGAGAGACATAGCACATGGAGGGGAGTTCAAGAGAGAATGGAGCTAAAAGGTGGCCTTTGAACACTGAGGAGACAGCCCTCAAAAGAAACCAAAGCTGCAACACTTTGATCTCGGACTTTCAGCCTCTGACACTGTGAGAAATTTAGTAGTTGCTTCAACAACCTATTCTGTGGTATCTTGTTATGGTAGCAAATGAACCCACCAGTGTACACCTACACAATATCTCAGCAGAGTGGTAGCTATAACCTGAGAGAGAAAGGCCTATTTCCTGGGGACTCTCCCTCTTGCTTATAGATATAAGAGTTCTTGTTGGCATTTTGTGCCTCAGAGGATACAGCGGAACATACTGAGATGCAGCTCATCTCAGCATTGCCACAACACCCCCATATCTACTCACCTCATCAGTCTAAGTAGACATTGCTGAGTGCAGCAAGATAAACACCTACTGGTTTCCATCACCTTCTAATCCAAGAAGGGGATCTTTTGATATGCACCAGAAGATCCCTGCTTTATATGCCCTTTGTATTTTCATAGTCATTTTGTGGGATCACATTTCATACAGACATGCCAGTGAGAGAGTTTCCATTGTACTTCTACCTGACCATGTGCCCAGGCAAAGGTCACTGTCCATGAGTCAACAAAATCTGAAAACAGGCCAAGTAGCATGTGGTTAACCTTCTTTTACCTGCTCTCATCAAATGGTTATCCCTCCAAACAAAATCACCTATTCACCATGACACTGGTGTCTATAAAGCAAAGAGGGACAGATGTGTTCACAGGGCATTTCTCAAGGATCCAAACAGCCATGAGACTTAGCTGCTCTTCAGGTGTCTCCAAAGTTGGCCCCTGGGCAAAGAACCCACCTGCTCACAAGTGCTCCTTACATGCTCCAGGCAGCAGGTCCCAAATAAAGTATTTTCGTTTTATTATGGAATCTCCTGGGCACCGTTCTCCCCATTTCTCTGACATCACTCAAAACATTTTATGTATTTCAGAGCTAGTTTATATCTTAGAAGAGCAGACTCAATTAGCATACAACAGCAAGTTTGTTACTTCCCAAACAGTTTCCCCACAAACTGCTGACCCCAAGTCCTAGCAGGCACAGTGGGGAGTACCCACTAACCTCTGCAGGAACCCCAACCTCTCCTTACGCAGCTTTTGTGCAGCCCCCGCACCCACCTCCCAGTGGAGACTGGCAGGGCCCTGATAGAAGTGCTAACCTCATTCTGTGCCCCAGATAACTCTATGCTCTTCCAAATTGATGACATACTGGGCTCAGTAGTCCTGCTGCTTCTCACTGCAGGTCCACTCAGCAAGGATTCGAGGTCATGACAGGCATACTCTTAAAACAGGAGAGGCATTCCCAGCTCAGCCATGATATTCGCTTCCACAAACATTTAGGTAAAGGCATACAATCTGTTCCACCATGCCAAAGCACCCAGACTTTCCTCTTCATCTTAGCACCGTTGTGTCCCTACATCCCTCCCTTCATTCCAATCTTCACGAAAGATTTTGGAATCACAATTCCTGAGAATTCTAGTCAAAGTCCCAGAAATATTTCCTCTTCTATAGGACTTTTCCTCTACAGGTAGACAGGGGGGCAGACAACCAGCAATGGGGCCCTCCCAGGGAATCTCAATCTCTGGTGGGTCTCCTGGTCCTTGAGTTCAGCTACCTTCTCAGTGAGTGGACTGGGCTCCTGGGAGGGAGGGCAGTTGTCTGGAGCTGACATGGTGGTGGGTAGATGATCACGAGGTGAGATTTCTGGATTTTCATGTTTGGTGAACAAAAGGAGAAAGCCACTCACAATTTATAAAAGCAGTCTCTTTGGTTTGGTCCTTAGCATGAACAGAAAGAACAAAGGACCTTTTGGTGGTGACAAGGCTGGGAGCCCTCAGATTTGGCTGCATTCGTAAAACCCTTAGCAAGGATGTGACGTTGCCACTGAAGGCCAAGAATCCCCAGAACTAGAAGTGTTCTTGTGTCAGCAAACTGTTCCTTGTTATTATGGGTTCCAGACAAAGAAGCAGCACAAGGAAATGGAGACGGAATCTGATACATGAATTGAGGAAAACCTCTTTTTTGGTTTCCTAGTGTATGTCAGGGTCAAAAAAAAAGATTGAAAAAATTCATCTTGGCTTAGATTACAGTTTATGATTTGCATTATTTTATATTTATCTTAACACTCTTGTTTACTACCACACACTCCCTGGCTATTTTTCATCTGAAGAATTGGATGTTCTGCAGGAAAGACAGCTCTGCTACTTTGTTCTCTCTCTGTCTTCTCCCCTTTCCTCACAGCTGGTTCTCACCATGCAGTTCTGAGGGCTCCTCCCTGCAATCTGACACTGAGCCCCTCCCTCCCTGGTCCCTGTTCGGGGAGATGATGGTCTGGCTGGGCTGTTGTTTACCCCTCAGCTCTCAGAGTTCCTGCTGTGTCACACAGCCTGAGGGAGGAGTCACTGGGAAGCAGAGAAGTGGGAGAGTTAAGGGGAGAGGCACTGGGCTGAGAAAGGAAGCTAGGTTCTTTCAGCTCCTATGAAAGGTAGGGCTGGCAGGTCTCCCACTGTCCCTTCCAGCTATGACATTCTGAGAGTCTGTGTCTCTAGCAGACAGGATCCTCCTATGGCTACTTTACAGTGTTTGCTCTGCTTTCCTTCTTCATCCTTTGTCCTCTTCCTGTGCTCTGACAGGGATGGACATTGGTGAGCCTACTTAGAACATCTACAAGAAGACTCCCACCATGCCTGTGGCCGCCTCCTCAGACTTCCAAGGAGGGAGGATCCTCCTTGTCAAGTCCCACATTGGTGTCCAGCCTCTGTTTTCTTGTCCTTGCTCTTGAGAATCATCTTTGGTCATCTCATCCTGAGATGACCTGCTGAGGGACATCATCTCCATCCCCAGGTGTGCTCTTCCATTTATGCTTGTCTACAGAAAAAAATAAGCTATTTTTGCAGATCTCCAAGTGGTGACCCCCTATTATGAGGAGAAACACAACATTATTTTGGCCAAAACCCTGTGAAAATTCCATAGGAAGCTGCCTAGTCAGAGAGTGAAATTTTGTTCTCAGCAGGGATGGAACACTTCCCCTTATGGAAGAAGGCTCATTTCCTGGAGTGCAAGTAAACAGAGCACTTACAGCTACTGTCCATTGTTGTACTGAGAGTCATTTATTTTAGCATCAGGCTAATGTATTTTGACATTAGTTCCTTCTTGGTTTTTTATAATCCTTTTATAGTGTTATTAGATTTGGTTTGCTAGTATTGTGCTGATGATTTTGTCTCTAATTTACAGGATATATTTTCTATAATTTTCTTTTCTTGTGTTTTAGCTGGTTTTGGCAATAGGGTAAAATTAGTGTAATGGAATGAATTACTAAGTAGTCTCTTTTCTACTTTTAGAAGAATTAAAAAGGATTGGTCCTAATTCTTCCTTGAATGTTTGCTAGATTTTATCAGTGATGCCATCTGACCTGGGACCTCTCTTCAAGATCATTGATTTAGTCTCTATTCTCTCTAAGATTGTTGAGATTTTCTATTTCTTATTGCATCAGTTTTGGTATTTTGTGTCTCTGAGAATTTATTTTACCTAGATGATTTGTCAGCACAGCTATTTATGATATTTCCTTATAATTTGCTACTTCTGTTAGATCAGTAATGTCTTCAATCTCATTTCTATAATTGGTTATCTATATCTTCTACCTTATATTTTCCATTGCCAGTCTAGCCAATGATTTGTTAATTTTATTGGAACTTTTAGAAGCTTACTTTCAATTTTATTGATTCCCTCCTCCATTGTTTTTCTATTGGCTGTTTCTAAACATTGAGATTTTGAGGATGGGTCTATCAGGCACATCTTTCATCCTGACTGTGAAAGGTATATTTTGGAAAGATCCTTGCAAAACCTTCTAATCACTCTTCGCTATCAACCTGAACTTAAAATGGAACTGCTGCCACTCATTTAGGAAAACTAAATGCAATGGTAGTAACTAGATCCCAGAGTGGCTGGGACCAGGAGGCTGATTCAACTGCCAAATATAAGATGTCCTGGTCACCACCTGGGCTGCAGAGTCAGGTGGCATAGCCCAACCTGTGAAAACTGTGGCACTGACTAGTCAATCATGGTGTCCATAGAAAAGCAGAGGGGAGCTCCCTAATTTCTTACCTCTTGTGAATAAGCAGAAAAGTTCTAGATCATGTAGACAAAAGCTTATTTTGAATCATGTAAACTGAGAGCCAAGCCCCCTCAGTAAATTCCCAAACTTGAACTAGTTTGCAGACCAAGAACCCCATGGATAACCTTCATACACTGTCAAACATATATACTGTTAACCTCTCTCAGTCTTCTAGAAAGAGACCCACAATTTTTACAAAGGTAAGTGTACGTTAAGAAAAAAGAAATAATCAGAATTTGGGGACTACACTAAAATACAATAACTCTAAGCTGACATTAATTCTAGGAGACCCTAAACATCACTGTGGCCATGCAGTAGAAGAAGGGACCTATGAAGACCAATTTCTTAATAGGGTTGTACTTTAGATCTATCTTACAATGAGCTTCAGCAGGTCCCAGAACCAACCCTGTGGCTATTTCTCTCATTCCAGAATGTATAATTATAATTGATATGTCACAGCTGGCAGAAATCCAAATTGGTTTTCTCACCTATAGAATGAGAGTTATTTTGGAAGAAAAGACCAAGTGGGTGTGATTCCCACCAGATTCCCATTCATACCTCTACTTGAGTTGTGCAGAAGACTGATGAATCCTGAAATCTGACAGAAGATTCTGATAGTGAAACCTTCTTACAGCTTTAACAGAAAGCTTTGTTGCAGCTGCTGTACAAAAATGGGACGTCTTTACCTGAACAGATTAACTCTGGGTTTGTAAAGTGAATCAAGTCTGGAAATTTACATGGAAACAAGAAGTTTGCATGATTCAAGTTAGACTTTTGCCCCCATGATCTAGAACTTCTCTGCTTATACAAATCAGGAGACCTGTCAAATAGCTATTGTTCTAAAAAAAATTTTTTTAATCTATGCCTGTTTAGAAAGACCACCAGAAGCATTTTGCTTTTATATGACAAGATCAGCATTATTCCTTCACTGCCCTATTTCAGGAGCTCATCAACTTTTCACACCAACACCATCAGTTTGCAGAGGTCATGATAGCTGCTCTTTCCCATGAGTTATGATACTGGCCCATTATATCAACAATATTGTGCTGACTGGACCTGGGGAGCAAGCAGCAGTGGCTGCCTTCCAATCTACATGTTAGAGAGTGGGGAAAACATTCAATACAAATCCACCTACCTCAGGGGGGGGGGCCCACCATGTGCCAGGGTGGTGGGAGTGGCTGGGGGTACCCCCTGGTCACCGTACCAGAGGTGACTGGGGAAGGCGGGGGTAGCCCCACCCACACACTGGGTTCAGCCATGCTGCTAGACACTGAAAGCCCCCCTGCCCTGAAAGAACACTATCATGTGTGAACTGGTGGCCAGCAGCAAAAAGACACTTGGAAAATTAAACACAGGCCAGTGTGTCCCAGGAAACCTTATCCACACCAGACAAAAGGACACTGTTACAGGAAAGAAAAGGAAGAACCCAAGGGACTAAAAATTAAACAATAAATGGCAGTGAAAGAAGAGATGGAGAGACCAGGGGGGTGGGGGGAGTGGGGGGAACACCCAAAAGACAATGTAATCAAACTTATTTAATAAAAAAAAATATGAATTTTTTTTTAAATCCACCTACCTCAGCAAAATCTCTAGGGATTCAGTGCTGTGGGGCATGTTGAGAAGTCACTTCTAAGTGGTAAGTTTTTGTATCTATCCTCTTATACAACAAAAGAAATTTTAAAAGCATAATGCTTAGAGTCCTCCTTGAATTTTGGAACCGATATATTCTTCTACTGGGTATGCTAGTTAAATCCACTTACTGGTGTCTAAAAAGATGGGTGTTTTGAGTAGGACTCCAAACAATAGAAGCTTCTGCATTAGGACCAGGTTGCTGTGCAAGCTGCTCTCCTGCTGGAGTCACGGGACCCAGCAGATCCACTGAGCTTGAAGGGATGTTGACTGGAGGCTGGGGAAGACCAATAGGCTGGTAGAGCAAAATAATTGTGGACATTGTCCTCCTTTAGACAGAAGATGTGGTCTGATATGGGTCTTAGTAGAGATTGAATGCTTAACCATGCCTCCTGCCCCACCCCACTACCATCAACAGGAGCTAAACATCATGACCTGGGTTCTTTGACCCATAGAACCAGGTTGTCTGTCATGCATGAGCAGCAGCACCCCCACCAAATAGAAGTAAGATACAAACCAGGGATTGTGCAGGCTCTGGAGGAACAAATATGTTATAGAAAAACTGGCTCTGGGTCCATACTTCTGCCATACTGTCTTCTCCCAGCATGAATGACTGGCCCCCCTTGTGGACTTATCTGTCATCAGATAACAGAGGAAAAAGGAATGGGTGTTGTTTAAAGGTCATTCTGCATGATATATAGCCACTAGCATCCAGAGGACACTGGTGAAGGGAAATTTCCCTGTGGGCAGAACCTCAAATCATGTACATGCCTGTTCATTTTTCTTGGAAAGAGAAATGGCCAGGCAGATGTTTATATACCAATTCATGGATTGTGATCTATGATTTAGCTGAATGGTCAGGGACTTAGGAGAAATATGACTGGAAAATTGGTGGCAAAGAAAATGGAAAAGAGGTACCTAGGTGAACACAAAGAGATTTGTGTCCCTTGTGAGTGTTCACCTCAGGGAGGAGGATCTCAATAATCCAACAGCTAAGATGACCCATCCTGTGGTGCTATTCAGCATTTCCCCAGTTTCCCCTGTCATTGCCTAAATGCTCACAAAACAGTGACCATAGTGCAGGAATGCAACTCATGTGTCGGTTCAAAATGGACTCTCACTCACCAAGGCAAGCCTGACCTGTTACCACCATTCATTCTGACAGATACAGAGACCAACCCTGAGTTTCTGTATGGCCTATCCCCTGGGGGTCAGCCAGATACCTGGTAGCAGGTGATTACATTGGACTACTGTCATGGAAGGGGCTGTGCTTTTCTTTCCAGGAACAGACTCTGTCTGTGGATTTGCCATCCATGGACATAGTATTCCTGCCAACACGGCTGTCTGTGGACTCACAGATGCAGATTCAATATTGTGTATTCCACACAGAAATTCTGATCATGGAGCTCACTTCATAGCAAATGAACTGGAGCAGGATCCTAAACCCATGGAACTCACTGGTCTTAGCATGTTCTTCACCACCCTCTGGCAGCTGAGTTGATATAATGGGGGAGTGGCCTTTTGAACATTCAGCTACAGAGCTAGATAGGAATTGAATCTTGTAGAGCTGTCCAGAAGGTCATGGATGCTCTAAATCAGAAGCAAATATATGATGCTGTTTCTCAATATCCAGTATTCATAGTTCCAGGGATCAGGAGGAAGAATAGTAAAGGTCTACTCGCTATCACTCCAGGGCCCTGCTAACAAAACAGTGCTTCTGGCCATTGACCTTATGCTGGGCTGGCCTGAAGCCCTTGGTTACAGAGGAAGCATGTCCACAGAGGAAGCAGGAAACACAAAGATTTTATTAAACTCAGTTACTTTGGTATCCCCATTCTTTTAAAAAAACAACAACAACCACATGCATGCACACAAAGAATGAACCTGCTATGCTGGCTCCTGGTTGATTCTGACTACAAATGACGCTTCAGACTATCTGCTCAACAATGGCAGTGAGGACCAATCTGGCTGCACCTTAGGGTGATTTTAATACTTATTATCTGTGATTAAGGTCAATGAAAAATGGCCACAATCCAGCCCACGCAGAATACTAACCATCCAGATAAGTCAGGAATCAAAGTTTAAGTCACCCTTCCACAGAGAGAACCACAACAAACCAAAGTACTTCCTGAGGACAATTTTTCTTGTTTTTTGTTTTTTTTTTTTGTGAATACCAGTGTGTGTGATATAGTATATGTGTGTATAATGTAGTGTATATATTTATTTTATATATAGTATCATTGCTTTCTTCCTTCTCTTATCCACTTATTATAAAACAAGGCATTTTGACTTTGTGACATCAAACTGAAAAGCCTCTGCACACAAAAAAACAATCCATGAAATGAATAGGTAATCTACTCAAATGAGAGGATATTTGCAAACCATATATTGGATAAGGAATTAAAATTTAAAAATACAAGGAACGCATACAACTTAATACCAAAAAAGTCTGCAAATAACCCAATTAAAAGTGGGTAAAAGTAGAGCATAAGAGGGGAATTAAAATAATGGTTCATGGGTGGTGGTGGGAAAACCTCGGGGTAGACAACAATGTAAAACATATATACATATATATATATATATCCAATAAACTTTAAAAAAAATAACATATCAGGGGGAAAAAGTGGGCAAAGTCTTAAGACATTTTCCTAAAGAAGGCATTCAAATGGTCAGCAGGTGCATATAAGATACTCACCATAGCTAATGCAAATTGAAATCACATGAGCCATCAATCACCTCACAGCTGTTGGAAAATTTATGATCAAAAAGACAAGAGGAAACAAGTGCTGACAAGGACGAGGAAAAGTAAGTCCTTGTGCCCTGTTGGTAGAAATGCTGAGTGGTGCAGCCATGATGGAGGACATCATGGAGGACTCCTCAGGACCCCTTTAGGTCCAGCCACTGAACTGCTAGGTGTCTATTCAACAGGGAGAAAAAAACCAACACCCTAAAATATATGCACTCCCATGTTCACTGAAGCATAATCCACAGTGAATAAGCTATGCATTAGCATCTGTGAACAAATGAAAGAATAAAGATATGTGATATGAACACAACACAGTCATCATAAAATGAGGGAAGCACATGGACAGAAGTTGAAGACATCAGACTGAATGAGTTAAGTCAGGCAGAGAAAGGCAAATACTGTGGAATCATTTATAAGTGGGATCTAAAAAACCAAATTCATAGAAACAGAGAACCAAATGTTATGGCCAAAAAGGGAAGAATCAAACAAACTCCTGAGTCTTATAAAGGTCCAGAGACTTCCCTACAGGTACTGTAGGGACACACACACACACACACACACACACACACACACACACAAACACACACACCAGCTGAAGAGTAAGTCTGTCTGCCTTTAATTGTTTGACACAGTGCAGGCACCAGGCTGTTGGAGCCGTGGTCTCTTAACAGACCTCTCCTTGGAGTAGTAGCTGCAGGCCTGTTTCTGTGTTGTGGCATGATACCAGGTGGATGGTACATTAGATTAGACAGTTCTAAAGTCCATGGCATTTTACAGCATAAGCTGTGTGTTGGCTCACTAGCTCCCAGACCCTTGGCCTCCAGTCACATTTCTGCTTCCTCCTGGCTGAGTCCCTCCTGCCCACCCTCCTCACTAATCATTTTCATAGTCAAACAATTCCAAACAAGGAGTTCTTTCAGAAGAAATGGGGGCATGAGGGGTGTGGTGGCATATGAGAACTGCTCCCCCCTGCCCTGCAGACACCCAGGGAATTAATTGCTTAGATGTGACTCCACAAAGGAGGTTTTCAACCAGAGGTTGCCTGAACATCCTTTAGAAGATAGTTCAAAATTATCAGGTGGGAGGAGGTGGGGGTCAAGTCAGTCTTGACTATTCTCTTGTCTAGGAGGCCACAGAGCAATTCTGGGGAGGATGACTATATTCAGGTAGCTTGTCTGAGGTCACAAGGTGGGCTGGGAGGTGGGCTGTCATATGGGGAATGAGTCCCAAGTTTGCTTCAAGACTCCACTTCCTGCCCCTTGATCAGTTGTGTGATCTTTCATAGGTCACATAACCTTACTAGGATTTATGTTTCACATCCATAAAATGGGTTTATATGTGGTGATGTGACTTTCTCAAGACTGGGAGAGTGGAGCCAGAACTGCAGATTGTTGAATGCTGAATATTGGTTCCCTGGATCATGTAAATACCAATTCATGCACTGAGGATTTGGGGCGTTAACATTTCCCACAAAAAGCTTTCTGCTTTACCCTTAGCTTCTTATTTAGGCAACTGATAGTTGAGGTTGGTAGAAAATAATATGGGAAAATTGGCTCATCAAAAGGGGTAGAAACAGAGAACAGTCACCAACTCCAGGAGAAACTAACCAGTCTTCAAAAACCACAACTTCTGTACCTGACCAAAGACTGGCTTTGGGAAATTGGGGGAATTGCTGCGGCCTGGGAATTGCTGTGGACCCAGGGAAGCAGATAAGGGAGGGGAAAGGTGTATGAGAACACCAAGCTGGCTTCTACCCACAGAGTGGGTCCAGTATGGGGCTAGCAAGTTCTTAAAGTGATGCATAATTATTTCCTTAGTGCCTGCTATGGCCTGGGATCAGGTGTTTACTGTGTTTTAGCAAAGATACTGAGAATTACAGAGAAAACAAAGTTCAATTCCAACCCTCCAAACCCAGGAGTTTACAGTCTTTATGGAGACATTCAGAAGACCACCGCTGAAAAAGGAAATTACTAAGCTGATGTAATGTACTAAATGCAGAAGAAAGACTCCTGCATGGGGCCCAATACTCAGAGAACTCTGAGATAAAGAAGGTAAGGACAGTTAACAGGTAACCAGAGATTGTTTGGACCATTTTGAGGTGTGTGTTTCTGGTAATTAAATAGTACAGAGACACGGTGGAAGGAGCTGGAACGTTCAAGGTGACATCTGAGTCAGAAGTGACAGAGGAATCCCACTACCCTTGGGAGAGTTTTGCTTTCATTTCAGCCTAACTTTTTGCTGTCTTTCAGGGCTGTCTCCCCAGAATCAGCCTGCTGGCCTATAGACAGCTGATGTGGTAACAGTTGTTCCATGTCCAGGTGTGGCCGTACAGCACTGTTCCTCTTCTATGGGTGATGTTCAGCTATGCAGACAGTCTAACACGAGGTCTGCCCAGCAGCCTGGGCCTCGGCTGGGCCTCCCAACTTGACTATATTTACCCCTCCAAGGTCAGCAGCCCAGGATCCTCCAGAAGGACAGCAGCCGTTGAAGGCAGGTGACAGGGTCCTGACCCCCCCAGAGGGCTGATGAAGCCACGAGAGCTTGGATGACTGAGTCACAGGGGCAGGTGAGATGGTAGAGTCCACCCTATGGACTTGTCGCTATTGTACCCAGAGTGCTTCAGCTCAATCACCCTGATTTTTACCCAGTATTCCAAAAGACACTCCCAGAATCTCTCTTTTCAGGAGAACTGGGAGAGGATGCAAAGCCAAAATCCCCACCTCACCTCCTCCAGTACGGCTTCTGCGACCTCAGTCACATGAACCAAGACCACACCTCTTCAGATCCCTTTCAAGGAACATGGGCTCCAGAATTTTCCACTCCAGAACTCTTGGGCCCAGGGCATCAGGCCCCTAAGGTTTTGGAAACAGGAACCTTGAGTGTTTATCATCAAGAACTAATCAGAGCATTTCCCTTTTTAAACTGAGTCCATCCAGTCTGTCTTTGGTAGATAAGGGTAACTCTAGGAAGGTAGTAATTACAGCACACCTGAGTCAAAAACTGTGTTCAAATTTAAGATTCAGTCATGTTGACACTGAGTTAATTCTTTGAGTTTGCCAAGTCATACTCTCCTCTCCTGCATAAAGGCCAACAGAACCTGTCTCAGAGTGCTGCTGCTTGGGTGAAGCAAGAGAAAGTGCCCCCAAGTACCCAGTGCAGTGTCTGGAACACCAAGGTGCTGGTTGCATATTCTTCCACTTAGAAGCAACCTGGACAGGCAGGCAGGGTAACAGTCTATCTCAGTCAGTGTGTGCTGCACAGTTGTCACCTATGAACTGTGTCAGGCCTTGGCCTCACCCATGACACTGCCCTAGGGTCTCCATTGTCCTCTAAAATGGGAGGTGACTTCTGTCCTAACTGTCCCTTGTCCCAGCCCAGAGTTGGACCTCACAGGAAGGTCCCTCAGAAGCCAACACAGTTTCCTTGAAAGAAAGATCTGCTTTCAGCAGGTGCCAGGTGGATTTGCCACTTCAGTCAATGTAACCAGCTGACTGAATCAGTAAGTTCTTCTCTGTCTCTGGCATGCTTTCCTCCTGCTTCATTCAGTGAAACTCCTTCCTTGTCTCCACTGAGAGTGACAAAGAGTTCATACTGTGGCTTCAAGGGTAGTTTTTGCCATTGTGGGTACCAAGTGCCTGAGCAGGTATGTGCCTGGGTGCTGGGGCACATAGATACAGGGCTGAGCGGACAGGCAGGCTGTGTTACATGTTCTTGTGCTTTTTCAGGAGGAAACCTAGTGCACGTATTTCTACAAGAAGGCACCAGTGTTATAAATGTTAAATACATGGTTCCCTGAATTTCCAACTCGTTTCCAGGGCCATAGATAGGATGGATCTCCCTCCTAATGTTACAGACCAAGTTGCATGAAGAGGGGAGATTAGTGGGAGGGCATAATATAATATAATCATGAGAGCATTTAAAAAAGTTTTCTCTATGTGATAAATGATGGGAAAAAAATTTCTCTCACTGAGATGGACGCTGTGAGAGTAGCCTTTAGTTGCTGAAAAGTATGACTGGCTGACAAGTAGCAAATCCTAGGACTATAGGGGCTTGAGTCCCCCCAGAAGCAAGCATGAGCTGGGGGAGGCCCCAAGCACCTAAGAATAATGCTGTCAGCTGCCTTCTGGAGTGCAGTCTGGTGAGAGCCCAGGTAGCCAACCTGCAGACTATGACAGTGAAGGGTTTTTAAGCCACCATATTTATGGTGATTTATTATTAATTCATTATAGGCAGAAATGAGCAATATTTTAATAAAGAAATAACTATATTTTCCAATGTAAAATAAGTTAACCTGTTTTATAACACATCATTGATAAGTATTTCTCCGGGCTATTCTGAAGCGGATTGCTATCCTTGAGCGGAAGCTCATTTTTCCCTTAATTCCCAGATCCCCAGGAGGTGCAGAGTCCCTCCCACTACAGTTATTCTAGAAGCTTTATCAGAAAAGCTGAAGAGCATAGAGAGATTCACCACATTTTATGTGCTGTGATCTGACTCCCTGCTTTCTACAATAGAGGAAAACTGACATTTTTTAAAGGAAGGAGGGAAAAAAGGTAACAAAATCACCCATTAATATTATCATGGGTTCATAAATAACAGAAGTAAAATAAGTGAGTCACTGAAATAGTAGTAAGCAGTAGAAGTTCATTGTGCACACACCAAAAAGCCAGCTGGAAATTGGTGGCAATGAGGAGATCAGTGTAAATTGCCACACCACCCTTCAAGTAATGGCAGGCAGTGACAGCTCATTCATCACAGTGATTGGTTATCATACTAGAATTTTCCTAAGGCATAGGGAATTTGTCAGTGGTTATCACATATGAATCTTGGGAAATGGTTGAAATTTTGTTTGTTTTTGCCTGAGATTCAAGGAAAGAAGGACTTGGATCAGGTTGATCTTGCAGAATAAGCTAATTTAAGCTCTGCCTAGATGACTTAACTGCCTTTATCTGCCCAGGGAGTTTTCAAGAATGGCTTCCATGTGTCTTTCTATTTGCACAACATTGTCCAACACAGAACTGTTGAGTAGAACTCTCCACAGTGCTGTATCTGCTTGTTCTCTATGGAAACTAATAGCCACATGTGCAGTTTAAATATGACCAATATGGTGGAGGAGTTAAATTTCTTATTTTATCTAACTTGAATAAAATTATAAGTAGTCACTGTTTTATTTCTCTCCCAACATATATTGAACTGAATATGATTGATGTCTTCAGGACCTTTTTCTTCTCCTTAAGGTCAAACCTGCAGCTCAGAATGCCCTGCCTGGAGAAAAGGATACAGAAGCCAAGTGATAAGAAAACAATGATCAGACCTCTTCATTCTCCTTTGAACCCACAAGTAAACTATAGCAGCTAGAAAATATACCTGCAATACACCCAAAATAATGGCCCTTTCTTTGGGTAGGGAAGGGGATAATAATGGAGCACAGAGATTCAGCCCCTACACTTAGGTAACTTGTACTACCATAAATGTGATGAACTTCTACACATGGTTTTCCTTTTTACTTTGTTTCAGTATTCTCTGATGGGAAGGAAATAGAAGTTTTCTGTGCTCATATTTATTCTTTTTTATTAGTACTGACTTTGGAGACAAGCTTAAAAGAATTGTTTCCCATCCCACATTTATAAAAATATTAAACCATTTTCTTACACCATTTTCACTATTTTAATTTTTCCATATGAATTACCCTAATTATTAAGCAGATTTTGACTAAAAACACTCATTCAAGTGTCATTCCAAGAAATTTATACTAAGTAAATTGAGACAGAGCCTGAACAGGTGTTTTTGGAGATCACTCTATAAGAGATTCAGATGCTAAACCATAGAAAGAGTTTTATCCATCTAGAATATATGTTGGCATAAGTTCTAACTTGCATGAGTTTAATACTTTGTTTTTTTCCCCAAAGCACTTAGTCCTTTAACCCAACACCATTTATAAATAATTTCTAATTTGTATCATCTACTCAGATTTCTTCTAGCTCTAGGTTTAGACAACCATGAGTTCTAAATTCTTAAACTGAATGGGTGACTTGAGGGCTCTCTGCATGTCTCAGAGACGTCTACACCCAGTATATTCAGAATGCAGGACATAAGCCTGGTCTCCCTCAAGTATTCCCACCTTGGGTAATAATACCTCCATCCACACTGACATGTGGTGGAAGAACTTCACAGAATGTAATGATGTTATACATATATAGAAATTAAAAGAAACACTGGAATTTTAAGTTCCTTTCTTATCATGCATGTGGGTTAAAAGAGAAATAACAGATCATTTCTTAGTTTAATAGAAAACTTATATTTCTATTTAAGAAAACAAAAAAGTTAGTATAAATATTATTGATTAACAAATTCTGAGAACACAAAAACCAGATTATTTGGCAGAGTTATTTCCATAGGGCAGAGTAACAACTGCTGGTGTCCAGGCTTATAAACCATTGCCAGGATCCCTGATTTCTCCAGTTTTGTGGTTGTGGTTCAAAATGGCAGCTTGTGCTCTGCCCGGCATATCTCCATTCAGTCAGCCCAAGAAAGAGACCAAAAGGGACAGGTCATTTATTTGTAGCACCCAGAAGCAGTTCACAACTTCCACTATGTTCCACTTATGTTCCATCCTTATGTTCCTGGATTTCTATGGATTTTATCATAAACAGAAATTAAATTTTAGTGGATATGTTATTCTCTTCTAGTCTGTTAATATGGTATATTTCACAAATGCAATTTTCCAATGTCAAACTATTATTTCATTCCAAGAATAAGTCCATTTTGTTCATAGAACTGGAATTTCCATTTTAAATATTACTAGTTCTGGTCTTCTAGTATTTTCTTTAGTGTTTTACAGAGCTAAAAATATAGTATAGAGCTAAAAATTCCCCTTTCTTACACTTCCCTGTACTATTGGAATCTTTTTTTGCATCAAGTTTAAACAAGCTTCTTAAGATGAGTTGTAATGTGTTCCTACTGTGTCTGTTTCCCATCATAGTTTGACTAATATATGGCTTACCCAAGAAATTGGACTTTTGGCAGATATGCATTTCACTGACTTTCTCACCTCCTCTCATTTTTAATGAAAATATCACATCCAAGAAGCTTGCCCTCCTATCCTATTTTAAGAGTATTACTCTACCCCAACCCCAGATTTCCCAACCCTTCTTACCTTCCTCTATTTTTTTCTAGTTCTTTAAAAGTTTAACATACTGGTGTATTTGAACATAGCAAATCCTCTAGTGTTACAAGTTCCCTTCAACCTCTGTTGCATGTTGGGGAGATTCAGAACTTCTCGTGGACCCTTGTAGGGGAGACAAAGAGATGAAAGTGGTCATGGGTCAGAAGGTAACTGAGGTAGAGATGAGGAAAGTCAGAAAGCAGAATCTCCCCATGGAGGTGTGGCTGGAACCATGGACACCAGCTGCATTGCCCACACTGAGTCAAGCAAGAGGAGGTGCAGAGACTAGGACAATGTTTTTTGGCAAAGGTCAAAGGAATACAGAAAATACCGAACAGAACTCCCTCCACAAACACAGGAGAGCAGAGCAATAAAGACTATGGAGGTTGGATGCATCAGGAAAAGCCTTCTTTGACTAATCCTGTTTGGAGACCAAGTGCTTGTGTTCTCTGGATATGATAGTATTTGGGCTGACTCCCTCTCTCCCTGGGCATTCTCACAGACTATCCCTCTCTCCTCCACCGTGCTGGGGGTGTCTCCCTTATGCTGTCATGATGATGTTCTCTCAGGACAGTCACCTATGTCTTCTCTTTAGTCCTGGCCTCAGCTAGTTCAATTTCACACATTCTCACCTGAGATCCTTTGCCAGAATTTGAAATTGACACAGTTTCTTTAAGGTCTGACATCTGACTCCTGAAGAACATGCTAATTTGACCCAACAATGGCCATGTGATTTCCAAATATCAACTTCCCTCTGCTAGTTCAGGATGTTTCAGCAACAGCTCCTCTGCAGGCACCAGACCAAGCCACCCCAGGCTGCAGGGGGCACTCACTTAGGTCTCTGAAAAGCTTCATTGAAGCCCCTCTCGTCATGTTTGCAGTAGGGGTAGGCATCCATCCAGCTAAGACGAGATTCACAGCCCTCTCTAAAAAAGTTTCTTCATTTTCTAATGTTCAAATCCTAAACTTCATACACCTTTAGTCTCAGTGAGAGGGTATTAAGAGCCTCCAAACAATTTTCAGAAACTTCCTTGGAAATTCTGTACATGAAAGATATTTACTCTGGAAGTTTGGTTACCCCTCCAAATGCAATGGGGGTTGTGAATGATCTGATAATGTGTGTGGAGCCAATTGATGTGACTTTGACTGTGTGTGCTATGGGCTGGGGGCTGGGTGGTAGAGGAAGTTGAAAAACTGGCTGCTGTCCCTCTCTAAAGCTGAAACTCAATATTACTTTCTCATTACATGGGTTAAAGACAGATTTAATCCTCTCCAAGTTTCAAATCCTGTAACTATGAAGTGACCTGCCTTCCCAAAAGGATACTATGAAATGAAATGACCTAACGTGCACTACAAATGCAGTGCAATTATTTTGTCCACTCCTACTCCAGAGCCAGTGTCCATTCCCAGAAGAATTCAAGTCACTGTCCATCATAGCAGGCAATGTGACAGGCAAAGACCTTGATGTGACCGGGGAGAGCAAAGATCTCCCCCAGAGAGTTGGAGCAGACAGAGAAAAACACAGAATCAGCCCCAACTCCTGGGTCCCAGGCATGAGTCTGAGTCATCTCAATTTCAGTCTCACTTCTATGGTCAACAAATACATGTCACCAAAGCACTTGTGGAGATCAAGAGAGATCCCAGGGAGCTGAAAGAGCCCACCTTCAGAGATGCTTTCCAGGAAATTAGGGTGTGGCAGATTGGTGCTTATCATCCCCAGGAAATGTGACATCTGTCAATGTCAGTCCTTGAGACTACACCAGGGGACTTGAATCAGAGACAGTAAAGGTTGGCAAGGGCCTTCGTAAACTATGGAAATGGGCGGAACCAGGGCTTTTAGGAACAGAAAACAGCTATACCAGCACTACTGTTTATCTTTACTCAGTTCTACACCTCACCTGAGAGCCATTGAGTGAACAAAGAATGATATTTGCACTGAGTGACTTTAAGAGCAAAACTCTCAGAGAAGGAAAACCAAGAGGGGAGGTTTGAGGCATGTTATCAGGAATGAGCTTTCCATCTTCAGAGTTGTCCAAACCTGCAACAGGTGCTGTGGGACAGTGAGGTCCCAGTCACTGGTGGTGTGAAGCCACAGGCATAGTCATGGGGGTTGTTATAAAGCTCAGGATGCTGTGGGACTATAAGGTGCGTTCCCTTCCAATGTGACATTCTTACACCCCCAAAAACTCCCTGTAATGAATGACACCAGGTTATTCTGTGTCCCAAAGTCCCAGCTTCCCCAGTACCATCAGGAGTACCAACACTGGACCAGCCATCCATCCCAGGATACCACCCAGAGCTTATTGCTTTTTGACTGGGCTCACCCACAGGGACTGGAACTCTGTCCTCATTCCCAACACTGTGATGTGCTGGCTAGAGACCTACCCTTTGTGCGCCTGGGAAAGCTGGGGTTCAGTTCACCAAGAAGAGTTGTCCCGCAGAAAGTGAGAGGTATCCAAGCTGTCTAGAGACTGGGTTGGACTTCATTTCCTGTTTTGTGTTTTGTTGGGTTTCAGAGTCATGAACAAATGATTTCTACCATCTACCAAGCTTTAAAACATATTTATTAACACAAAATTAGTTATTAGCAATTTTTCTAAGATTTGAAGGAATTCACTTAAAATAGGTGACTCCTATAGCTCTGAGAAAATAATTGCCTAGTTTTACATATTTTCTCTTTTGGTTTTTTTGTTTGTTTGTTTATACACACATGTAAGTGAATTCTAGCAATTCCTATTTTTCTAGAAATTATCTGTCAATATATATTAACCATGTACATTATGTATTATCTTAGAGTTTTTTCTAGTCATTATTGCTGTTTTGCTGTTATAAATATAACACATCCTTGCTGAAAGACTAAGTAATAACTTAAGGGAAGAGTCCATTTCTGAAAGCCAGAAGGCTTGATATTCAGTTCACAGCTCTTCTCTCTGGATCTGTTTTTAAGGTAGCTCGATGTTTTAACTAGTTATGTGGTACATAGAGGGGTGACCTACTCCATACCCTCTACTGCAATTTTGAACTCAGAGAAATAATTGGAAGGCAAGGAGGCTGTCTGTTCTGGATTTTGGAGATTTAAAAAAATACATCATCTCCCTGGATCACAGGAGAAGGACAGAGATTCCAGCTTAGACCACAACAAGATTTAGACTCACATATAAAAATGAACAAAGAGTCAGGCACAGTGGCTCGTGCCTGTAAGCTTCAGCTTATGAAGCCGCCGGGGCTAGGGATCATGGTTCGAGTCCTGCCTGGGGCCCGTAGCAAGACCTAGTTCCAAAAAAAATAGCTGGGCGTGGTGGCACGCATCTGTAATCCCAGTTACCTAAGAAGCTGAGGCTGGGGATTGCTTGAGTCTGCGGTACCCTGGGCAACGAGAGCCTGTAGTTCCACGGGCAAAAATAGCGAGACAGTCTCAAAAAAAAAAAAA
>PVHY01007870.1:0-36178 GCA_004024945.1 Uropsilus gracilis | reverse complement strand
GTCAGCCTGAGCAGCCCATGGATGCCTTAGTTCCTGGATGGTTTGTATTTGGGAAGAGGAACCCCAGGTCAGGCTAACAGCAATAGCTGTAATGGGTATTAATTATGTCTTACTGTAATTATTAAGTAAAATTCCTGGTTTTTTCAATGAGTATCTTTTGACATTTGTTGGTAAGATTTTTCCTTCCAAGGAAAGTGAGGAAACACACAAGATGGAGCTTCTGTGTTCATTCTCAGTCTGAGGTCAGGCTGTGAACCAGGGTGAACACAACCTAGTATTGCCAACCTACACCTGACCATAACTCATTAACTCACTCAAGCTATACTCCCTGTGCTGTGTGACCCACTGAAGACCATCTTGGAAGAGAATCTTAGTGTGTCCCTGCTGTGCATGTGCCCATTTGAATTTAATGAAGACTCCATATGAACCAAAAATTCTCATCTCAACCTTGATTGTGCATCAGAATCATGTATTGAGTTTTAAAAATACAGATGATGCCCAGTTAAGGCTGGGGTTCAAACTCCTGTCTTTAGAAACTCTCTAACTGATCTGATGAATCACCTACATCTTCTGAGGAAATCCCAGGTTAGTCAGCAGCGAAGATCATGGCCAATTTAGAAAGACCAAGTTATGTTCAGGGTGTGTAAAAATGTCAGCTGTGAGAAAGGTCATTTCTATACCTTTCGATCCAGATATGTTCTATGAAACAAGTGGCTTGGAAGGCAGTTTTAGGCAAGATGGTAAGTTTCCAACAGGTAGATATAGAAAGAGGAACACAGGAAGGGACAGTCATTCCAAGCAGGGGTATATGAATGAGAAATGGGAGCAATACAGGACTTGGGCTCAGCAGGACTGAATGAGCCTGAAACCAGAAGAGGCTAGAGAGATCAGGTCAAGGTTCCACAGCATTGCCCTCAGATCCCAGAGGTCCTGACCAAGGAAAGGGAGGACCCTGCATAACCATTCTAGCCACCAGGTATTCTTGTGCAGATCGGGAGATCTGGGCTGTTTTCATAAATAATCTCAACTTTGATGTCAACTTCATTCCATATAAAATAAATTATTCAACAGCCTTAAATGGAAACAATACAAAGTCCCCCTCCAATCTGTGGCTTAGGCTGAGGTTCATAGACTGAGCCAGGGGCCAAGGTCCAAGTTAGCACAGGTGGCCAAGAAGCATGGCTCTGGCACAGATGTGTGATATATCAATACATACACACACACAAACATGTGTGCATGCACACACATGCATGCAAGCACACATGCTATCCCACATCCCCAAGTGAGCTCAATACAAGGAAGGTGAGATAGAAGACTAGCAGTTCTCTAATGGGCTCCTACCATCAAATTTGTCCTTATTGACCCCCAGCTTTGCATTCAAAATCCAGGTCCTAACTGTCCTTTTCATGGTCAACACTTCTACACAGTCCCTACATCTGGACCCGTGTTATTAGAAAAATACATACCAGGGACACAGCAGAGGCTGTGGGGGGTCAGGAGAGGCCTCTATGGGACGCTTCCGGAAAAGAGGGGTCAGACTAGGGTAAGGATCCTGAGTGCAGGAGGTTTTAAAAGAAGTGGCAGTCCAAAAGTGCCCAGGGCCCATGCAGTAGGGTCAGAGTATGAACCAAGCCTGAAGAAGCAACTTTCTGCAAGGCTCAGAGAAAGGCTCACAGGTTTGTTCATCCTTCTGCTTCCTCCAATTAAATTCTCTTCATTGCCCGGCTTGGGGTGTGGACCTCACTGTAGACAGTAGTGAGAGCCTCTCTTTCTTCCAGACAGTGCTCACTGATGTCCTGGGAAAACAAGACAGAGGGTTCGTGGAGCAGCTGAGGAACAGAGAAGACCCAGAGCGAACAACCAGGAACCAATATACACACTGCATTTGAATTCCACAGACAACAAACACTGCACTGTGAAATTTTCATAGTTAATACTGTTGACTGCTCAGAAAGAGTTCAGAGGCATCCAGGCCAGAAACAACAGGTGACAGGATTTGAAAGCCTAGCAAGCAGAGGAACTGGGAGAGCCCAAGCTTGGCACAAATCCACCTCTTACCTTGTCCTGTCTCTCTTGAGACGCCTTCTCATTCAGCTCCACATAATCGATGTTGTCATCATGATCCTTATGTACCTCCTGCAGTTCTGCACCTGAGTCAGGGACAGAGAGGAGCTGAACTGAGCCCTGGAAACCTGTATCCTCACCACTGCTGTGATCCCCAAAGCTATGGGCACATAATCACCATATCTTCATGGACATTCCCTAAGCAGAAATGTTCAGGAGAAAAAAATGCTGAAGGTCTAGTGAGGCATGGAGATCTCTATCCTGAAGGAGGAGAACCACCTGCCTCTTCCTGTCTCCAGCTTCTTCTTCTTCTTCCCATATTTCTTCCAGAAGTACAGGCCAGCACCCAGGATGACAAGCACAACTGCAAGGGTCCCAAGTATGGCGCCGAGAGGAGGATCAGAGGATGGTTCTGGAGAATCGAGAGAGTGAAGAAGGATCAGGAAGAGAAACCTTGAAATTCCCATTTCCAATGACAGAGAGAGCAGATAGAGAAATCTAAGAGTCATGGTTCAGAAACTGAATGAAAAGCATGGCAGATCATTTGTTGTAAAGAGCTGGACCCAGGGCTGTGAGAAAGGATGAGCAAGAGAGATTAATACAGTTATAGACTGTGGGTTATTAGAAGCATGACTGGTAGCAACTTTAAGGTAAATTACTAGGCCTTTTATAGGGTTTAGGCAAGGGGGAAAAAAGGTGGCCAAGAGAATGTTTTACAACTAATTAGGGAAGACTAATAGCTAAGGTAATAAAATTTGGGTAAACATTAGTTTTTGTGAGATAATGGTGGGCAGGGTTTACTTATACATTGTTGGTAACTTTTAAAAATGTTTTTAAGGTAAATGTTGGGGGAATGGAGAAGCTGTTCTTTGCTCTTTGGACATTTATCATGTTAGTTTTGTCTTTAGTGTTTTGAAGCCAGATAAGAGTAAAATGATGTTTTCTTCATTTTACAGTCATGAGTTCTGTCCAGTTTCAGCTGGCAGTCTCTGAAAATTTGTTAAATCACTTCCTCAGTTTCCTGTCTGGTACCAGGGATGTTGATCATCTGGAGAAAGTCTGAGAAAATATCATAGTCTGCAGCCATACAGATACAGTGCAGAAAAGTTATGCTTTGAACACAGGTTTTCAGAGAAGGTCTACTACAGAAAGTGTTGGAAAACTTTTGTTTCAAGAGAAAAATGGGAGTTTTCAAGATAGACAGGTAGAAGCAGCACTCCAGGAAAGAGGAGCATCATGTTCAGGGAATACTGTATCAAAATACTAACCCCAAAGAAGTGTCAGCACCCCACTGCAGCAGGTAGGAGAGGGAGAGGTTAGGGAGGAGCAGGCCACAAGGGTCAAGAGAGATATTCTAGAGGGTCTTGTGAATCTTACTGAGAGGGAGTAAAATGGGACTTGATGTGATACAGACACAACAAGTTTTTCAAGCAGCTCAAGAGGATGGTGGCAGTCAAAGCTGCACACCAGCTCCCAGTCACCCATGAAATGTTGATGGTGAACCTGCTGCCCGAGTTATCCTGGCACAGGAATTCAAAGGAGAACAAGATGCTACCCTGTGCTGGAGGAGTTTCAGACCACAGAGGAGACAAACCCATAAACAGCATTGCTCCTCAGTGCAGGGTGACCATGCCAGCTCCTCAAAGGCAATAGCATCTGGGGCAGGACAACAACAGTACCTGAGGTCATTCTGCTACCAATGGCATTGGCCAATGATGGACCAATATCATTTCTAGATGGGTACCATGCCATATTGAATGACTATGGAGTAGGAAACTTGCTAAAAAGCTATTTAGACCAAGAGGTGAGAGAAAGGCATGGATATAAGACATTTAAAAGCAGAAACAAATTGGATGCCTCCTAGGCTCTTGATGGTGGCACTAATAGACACAGCAGGGAGAAAGTCCAGAACCCAGAAACCCCAAAGCTCCTTGAGCCCTGAGAGCAGCTTCCCCAGGACAGGTCATACTCACCATGGAGACATACTTCCCCAAGGGATCTGGTGGCAGTTTTCTGGTCCACCAGGTTGCTGACCAGACAGATGAGGTGGGCATTGGGCTGGTTCAGGGGCAGACTCACAGCCAAGACCAAGGAATTGGGAACTGCTCCTACTTGTATCCTTCCATCTAGATCCCTGAGGTGGTCCTTGATATCCCAGGTTATGTTCAGGTCCTCCTTGTCCGCTGAGGTCCTGCACTCCAAGGTGACATTACACCAGCCTGATGTGATGGATAGTGATGTTTTTAGGATCTGGGGAAGAGGAACTGGTTCTGGGGAAAGAGACAAAGGAATACAGCCTCAGGTGAGTGGAGAATGGTACAGTTCACATTCTCACCCATTATCTCATCCACAACTTGGCATCCTCCCTCTATAGAATGTGAGGGCATTTTTCAATAAAATAAAATTTACTTAAAGCTAAACATAGCAAGTAACCATAAGGGACTCAGTGAGATGAGCCCCTGTCATATTACCAGATGGAACAAACACAAAAATCTCCTATAAGAAAATAAATTTTAGGGCCCCACCAACCAAAAATCATTATTTCTTTTAAGAAGTCAAGTCTGTCCTAGAAAGGAAAATCTGAGACAGGAGAATGTGTTCTGCTCTGGGGTCCTTGCTTGTCCTGCTCAGACAAAGTCTAGGCTGCACAATCCATGAGAGAGAGGACACCTGACAGCTCTGGATCACCACAGGAAAAGGTCAAATGATCCCCAAAGTAGAAACAGCTGTGGAGGGGAGTACAGTGGTAACAAGTAGAAATGACAGTTCAGTGTGGTTAGAACATAACTGAACTTGAGACTCAATGGAAGTGTCAGATTGATAATGTGGTCAAAAATCAAAATAGCACTTAGGGATCTAAAGGTACAAAAGTCCTTCTCTCTGTAACAAAATATTGCTCTGTGCAGAGATAAAAGTTAAGGAAAGAAAATTTTAGCCAAATACTTTCTAGAAAGTGTTATAATGAAAACTACATTTTGCCTACATATAAGAAACTTTTTGAGCTGGGTTTATAGATTATGACTGTAACTATCTCAGCCAGAAGACAGAGGACATAGAGGATGAAAGGCAAAAGGATTTCCAAACTATGTTAAAGAGAACAGAGTACCCTCAGAACCTGTGAAATCCTTAGGCTAAAGGGCAAGGAAATTGAGCTTTAAATTAAGCTTGCTAAGCAGTAGACCTTAAAAGAGATGGAGAAAAATGGTGATGTCACTAAAATGGCAACACTTTTATGCTCAATTCTACAAAGGAGCAATTCAAATTGTCCAGGAACAAGACACCAGTGAGAGACCCCAACAGTGTGACAGTGACACTGAAGCACCCCCTGCACCCCAAAAAGCAACACAGACTGCATGGAAAGGACACTGGAGAGACTCAAGGGTCTGTGTGTTGGGAGGAGGGTGCAGAATTAGTGGTTTAGTGGGCTGAGATGCAAGGCTGCCATCCTAACCAAATCCCTAGGGAAAAGAGAGTAGAGATGACATAGAGGCACTTATCCTTGTCCCAGGTGAAACCCAACAAAAGGAACTGAGGCTAGGACCCATGGGTTAGGACCCCAGCAAGACAGGTAACAGAAAGAACTCTGAACGACACTCCTCCTCTACCCCTCGAACTCTATACTGGTGCTCTGATTTGTACCAACAACTAGTAGAAAATCTAATGGGATTACAAAGAGAGGAGATAACAGTGAGTCCACATACCCAGACTAGACCCCCACCACCACATCCACAACAGTGGTTGTCCCCCTCGCTGATCCTCTCCCAATTTTCTGACAAGCTGCTGTCCACCATAACCTGTACTGAAGATAGAGCACAGGAGACACAGGTACTTCTAGAAGGTAGGAACGGAAACAAAATGGATTCTTCCCTGGAGTTTCCAGAGAGGAGCACATTCCTTCTAACACCTTCACATTCAGCCTCTAAGACTTGAGACCTCAGGAAAAGACTATGCAGATATCAGTGAAAATACATATGTGGCAGGTGATTTCAACATCCCACTCTCACCAAAGGACAGATCAACAAGACAAAAACTAAACAATGACACAAAAGCTCTAAACAAAGATCTGGATCTTACGGACCTAATAGATATCTACAGGACACTTCACCCCCCAAAAAAGGAATAAACCTTTTTCTCAAATGCACATGAACATTCTCAAAAATCAACCACATATTAGAACATAAAACAAACATTAGTAAATAAACAAATATTTAAAATAGTATCAACTTTTTTCTCTGATCACAAGGTCATAAAACTAGAAATCAACAATATAAAGAAAATAAGAAGAGTGGATATTGAATAACATGCTACTAAACAAAGACTGGGTAATTGAGAAAATTAAGGAAGAAATTAAAACCTACTTTGAAACAAATGACAAAGAAAACACAACTTTCCAAAATGTCTGGGACTCAGCAAAAGCATTTTTAAGAGGAAGTTTCATAGAAATACAGGCTCATATCAAAAGCTAAGAAACTAGCCAAAGAAATAACCTATTTCTCCCAAGTTGAAGAATTAGAAAAGGAACAACAAAAAAAAAAATCCAAAATCCAGCAGAAGACAAGAAATAATAAAAACAAAAGCAGAAACAAATAATCTAGAAATCTAAAAGACTATCCAGAACATCAACAAAACCCAAAGTTGGTTCTTTGAAAAAATAAATAAAATTGGTAAGCCCCTGGCAAACATCACAAAGAAAAGAAGAAAGAATACTCATATAAGCAGGATCACAAATGAAAGAGAATAGAAATACAATGGACACATTCCTTTGGATTTCCAACAAATAATCAGAGATTACTATGAGCATTTATATGCAAACAAATACAACAACCTGAAAGAGATGAACAAATTTTTAGAAAGCTACAGCTACCCAAAACTGAACAAAGAAGAAACAGAGAATTTAAACAAACCAATCATTAGCAGTGAAATTGAAACAGTCATCAAAACTATCCCTATAAAAAGAGCCCAGGACCAGACAACTTCACAAACGAATTCAACCAGACATTCAAAGATGAAATAACGCCTGCATTCCTAAAACTTTTCAAAAAAATTGAGAAGGAAAACTGCCAAATAGCTTCCTTCTATGAAGCAAACATCACAATCACACCAAAACCAAATAAAGACAGTACAAAAAAAGAAAATGATAGACCAATTTCCCTAATGAACACAGGCGCAAAAATTTTAAACAAAATCCTGGCAAATCAAATCCAATGATGCATAAAAAGTATTATTCATCACGGCCAAGTGGGATTTATCCCAGGGGTACAGGGATGATTCAACATCCAGAAATCAATTAACATAATCCACCACATCAGTGAAGAGAAAACCAAAAAACATATGATCATATCAATAGATTCAGAAAAGGCACTCAATAAAGTCCAACACCCATCCATGATAAAAGCTCTTGAAAAATTGGAGATAAAAGGAACATACCTCAACATAATAAAAGCCATCTATGACAAACCTACTGCAAATATCCTCTTAAACAGGGAAAAACTAAAATTATTTCAACTAAGATCCAGAACCATGCAAGGCTGATCACTCTCTCCACTACTTTTTAACATTGTACTGGAAGTACTAGCTAGGGCAATTAGGCAAGAGAAAGACATAAAAGGGATACAAATAGGAAAAGAAGAATTGAAGCTATCATTATATGCAGATGATATGATTCTCTATGTAGAAAACCCAAACATATCTACATAAAAACTACTTGAAACAATAAACCAGTTCATAAGGTAACCTGTTATAAAAGCAACAGACAGAAGCCAGTAGCTTTCCTACATGCAAAAAGTCAAGCAGAATAATACAAAATTTTTAAAAAATCTTATTTACCATTGCACCAAAAAAAAATTAAATATCTGGGAATAACCCTAACAAAACATGTGAAAGAACTATACAAAGATCACTTTAAAACACTGCTAAAAGAGATAGAAGAAGACATAAGGAAATGGAGAGACAGTCCCTGCTCATGGATTGGAAGAATTAGCATCATCAAAATGGCCATCCTTCCAAAAGCAATCAGATTCAATGCAATGTTTATAAAAATTCCAATGGCATTTTTTAAAGATATAGAACAAAAATTATAGAAATTCATATGGAATAACATCAAAAAGCCTCCTGACCAAAAAAAGAAAAAACAGAGGTATTACTATTCCAGACTTCAAATTATACTTCAAAGTCATAGTAATAAAACAGCATGGTACTGGTACAAACACAGACAATCAGATCAATGGAACAGAATTGAGTGACCTAAAATAAAACCACACATATACAGTCAGCTAATCTTTGGCAAAAGAGTGAAAAACCTACATTGGAACAAGGACAGCCTTTTCAATAAATGGTGCTGGGAAAACTGGACCAAGACTTGCAAAGAATGAACCAAGACACTTCCTTCTCATCATGTACAAAAACCAACTCAAAGTGGATAAAAGATTTGAAAGTAAGACCTGAAACCATAAAATACATAGAGGAAAACTTGAACAAAACCCTTCATGAATTACAATTCAGAAATCACTTTCTGGACACATCTACAGATAGCAAAAAAAAAAAAAAAAAGGAAGGAAAACATAAACAGCGGGGACTACATCAAACTAAAAAGCTTCTGTATAGCAAAAGAGACAACAGACAAAACAAAAAGAAACTCAACCAAGTGAGAGAAAAAATTTGCCCTCCATACAAGTGTTAAGGGTCTGATAACAAAGATACACAAAGAATTCACACAACAAAACAAAAACAAAGCAAAAAGCCTATCAAAAAATAGGGAGAGGAACTAAAAAGACACTTCTCCAAAGAGAAAATACAAATGGCCAACAAGCCATTTGTAAAATGTTTGTAAAATGTAAAATGTTCAACTGAAAAAATGTCCAATGTCACTATCAATTAGGGAAATGCAAATCAAAACCATAATGAGATACCACTTTATACCTATAGGAATGGCCCACATCAAAAAAATAGACAACAAGCATTGGTGTGGATGTGGAGAGAAAGGAACACTCTTACACTGTTGGTGGGATGTAAACTGGTCCAGCCACTATGGAAAGCTGTGTGGAGGACCCTCAAACTAATCAAAATGGAACTACCATTTGCTCCAGCAATTGCTCTTCTGGGAATCAACCCAAAGGAGACCTCAATACTTATACAAAGGGACACCTGCACTGGATGTTTATTGCAACACTATTTATAGTTGCAAGGACATGGAAACAACCCACATGTCCCAAGACAGATGAGTGGATTTAAAAGATGTGGTATATATACACAATGGGATATTATTCATCAAATTAAAAATGACAAATTTGATGAATGTATGATAACATCGATGTACTTAGAAGAAATTATATTAGCAGAAATAAGTCAGAAAGAAAAAGACAGAAACCAAATGGTCTCACTAATATATGAGATATAGGAAAAATAAGCAAAAGGTCAGGAGAAACAGTCAAAACAGGCTAACAACCAAACTAAAGTACACAACTGGGGGGGGGGAAATGGAAGGAGTGGTAAGGGAGGAAAGGTGGTGGGTGATCCCCAGGGAATACAAAGATGTGAAATATATACATATATATATAATTTTTTAATACAAAAAAAAGATTATGGATATTTGATGTTTTGATCCACTAAATTTGTAGTCTTTTGAGTCAAAAGCAAACAAAAATAAACAAAAATAAATTTCATCCTTAAAAAAGTTCATATATTATTGCAAAAATCTCTTCTCCTAAATTTTTCGTTTTCATTTTTCTCTTCCAAAACAGAGATCACTTTCTCCCTGGTATGCACCTCAGCCCTACTCTCCATTTCTATCTCAATAGAAAAAATGGTATCTGAAGGCTGACATCAGAAAAGAATTCTGCAAAATAGGGCCCATGTGTGCTCCTAGGACAGGAAAGAGAGGAGTCTTGTATGGGGGAAGGGTTACACACCATAGACAGTGAGTTGGAAAGCTTGGACAAATTCTCTTCCTTCAGGCAAGCTGCCTCGAGCCAGGTACCGCCCACTGTCCTCAAGGCTCAAGTTCTCGATCCTCAGGGATGTCATGTTGGGCACATGGACCCTGTGCGCATACTTGTCCTGGAGGCTGACCCAGGTGGGATCATCTTCTGCCCCATGATACAAACGCAGCATGACCTTGTAGTCTGACTCAGGACCAAAGCCCCACGCCATCTCCTGCAGCTCAGCCTCTGGGGTCCTGTTCACATGAAACAAGACAGAGCCTCCTTGGATCCCTGTCAGAAGGCTGACTCCAGTCTCTTTCACTCCAGAGCTCCCACCTCCAATGCTGCAGATGCCTAGGGGATTGGAAATAGGAACTATGAATATTTCCTTTTCAACGATAACTGAAGACCACAGAGCTATATTTTCACTGAAATCCATGCAATAGCCTCTGTTGCTTATTGGAAGGCACACGGTGTAGTAAATTTGATGCAATTCTGGAATCAAGTCCTGGTTGTAGTGGAGTGTAACCCTGAATAAGTTACATGAATTCAGTTCCCTTACCTGCCTCATCATGAAAGTATAAACTAAATCAATCATGGGAAAGGGCACCAATCACATTGTCATGCCAAGTGTGTAAATGTAGGAGGGGCTACTAATGGGCTACAAAGACCCCTGTGTTCTTTTTCTAACCCTTGTGTCACTCCTGCCCTGGAGGGGGTGCACCAGTTACTCCTTCCAGGACTAGAACACAGGAAGGTGAGAGGGTCTCGCTTCATAATTCTGGATTAACAAGACTGTGAATATGATTTCCTCTCTCTCCTTTAAACTCTCTCTTCCTTACTTTGATGGCATGGCCTTCTGGGTTGTCAATTGCCCTGTGCAGATGCCCACACAACAAGGAAATGACAGTAGCCTGCAGTCAACAGCTAAGAAGGAGGGACTGGGGTCCCAAGTCCAACAACTACAGGAGCTGCATCCTGTCAGCAAGCACAACAGTGAGATGTAAGGTGACCCTCACACTTGGCCTTGCAGTTAATTGTAGCCCCAGCTGAACCTTGATTTCATTCTGAAATGGTATAAGCCAGAGAACCAGCTAAACCACCCTGATTCTAACCACAGAAACTGTAAGACTACACATACATGGTGTTCTTTAAGGGATAGATTTTGGGGTGACCATTCACACGCAATAGAAACTAACATACTAATGAAGGTGAGTCCTTTGAACCATGCATTAGCCCATGTTGCTTTAACAAACAATTCAATCCCTCAGGGCCTCAGAATAAGGTGAGCTCATATCCCACACAGAGTGTCTATGAGAGAGGGAGAGGCTCCTGTTACAAGGGTAGGGGCTTCATAGTTTACAACTGCACCCCAGGGAACCCACAGGGAACCCCTGTCAGTCACACTTGTAGTATGTTCTTTATTCACTCATTTCTTTTTTAGCATTTATACTTTCAATGTGTGCATTTAAATGTTTGACACACATGCAATATACTGTGCTGTCAGACGAGGTGACCTAGTGTGTCAAGAGGTTAAAACCTTAATGTTACAGTCAGTGAGTCCAGGTCTCCATTTTCCATCTCTATCAATACAAGCAGTTACCTAACCTGCCTGCCTTCAGCTGTCTCGCCTGTGACATGCAGTGTGCTGACCACACAGAATTATGGAGATTTAAAAAGATAGAACCTTCAGGCTCGCTGTTCCATAGTTGTGCCTTATGTGGGGGATGTTCTCATTATGATGGTGAATTCAGCCAGCACACCTGGATCAAAATCCCCAGGCACAAGGTGGCTCTGTTCTTCTTCACCAGCTGCCCTCCTGAATACAGGGTTGGGCAAGGGAGTGACCCCAATCCCATATGTGGCATGAGGGAGTCAAAGTCCAGCAGGATTTCCTGTTTACCAATTCTGAGATGGAAAGGAAATGGATAGCAGTGTGAGGACAGCTGGCTTCCACTGCACTGTCATCCCCATGTCACCAAGCATGGGAGCACAGCTCTGTTGTGGGAGACAGGTTACTATGGGGGAGGGTGGGCTGCAAGTCATCCCATGTGGACTGAAATTTTTTATATTTTTGATTATACTTCCTTTTATGGGTTATTTTATAACTATGAAGCTATTATATGTTCATCAAAAACTATTTTATGTGTTAAGGAATTGATTCAAATAAGAGGTCCAAAGGCACCTTCTCCCAAAGGGAAGCACTATTGCATGTACCCACCAGGCCTTCATGATGCTCCCATACATGCCCTGAATCCATGTTAACACTGGTCAGCCACGTCCCTGGTGCTCATGATGGCGCACCTCTCCCTCTGAAGGGACTTCCATGTCCTATTGGTTTGCTTATAAATGAATGGGCAAAACAAATACATTCTTTAGAATCTTTAAGTTTTTATAATAGTCAGTTTTCAGATGTAGCAAAGCAGGAACCATTTCATGAAGAAACAGCTCTTTGTGACAAGGCATTGAGGAAGGATGTGCATATGGACATGCTGCGAGATGGCGATTCCGTATCCACCGTGGAGAATTCTGAGAGGTTGTCACCATCGTTCAGGGTGCCTTATTCCCATGAACACACAGCACTGGAAAGAGGGAAACAAAGAAGATAAAGCTAATCTCTTCTGCTAAGCAGACAGGAACTGAAGCGCTCTGTTAAGGTCAGTACTTGGTGCCTCTCTCATCACAGCTGGCGCTGCTTCCCTGGTGGTTTGCAGACCAAGTCCCCACAGCTGAGGAGGGAGATGATGTCTCTCAGCAGATGAGCTGAAGACACTGTCCCTGAAATGACTCTCAGGAGTAGAGACAAGACAATAGGTTGGACACCAAAGGGAGAGCTTGAAGAGGAGGATCCTGTTTCTTTGGAGGGCTGAGGAGGAGACCACTGGGATAGTGGGGGTCTGCCACTTGCAGGTGTCCTACATGGGCTCATCAACTGTCCTTCCTTGTCAGACACAGGAACAGGACAGGACAGGATGAAGAGACAGAGCAGAGACCTTGAAGTAGACTCAGGAGAGTCCTGTCTGGTGGAGTCATAGAACCCCAGAATATCATAGCCTGGAGGGAACTAGGGGACCTACCCTGCCCAACCTTTCACAGAAGAGAAGCCACACTAGGAATAAACCTGTCAGGGACCCACAGGCATAGGAACCCTAGAATCCAACTTCTTCTCTCAACCCAGTGCCTCTCCCCTGCAGGGCTCCCTCTTGGCTGTCCCTCTTCCTTGTCCCCCAGAGACTCCTCCCTCCAGTTCTGTGTTTGATCTCTTGGAACAAAGGAGATTCTGAAGTCTAACCCTCCAAGTTCCCTCACCTGGGAAAGGGAAACAGTCCTCTGTGGGGTTAGCAGAGCAGAGGCTCTGACAGCTGAGGGATAAACAGCAACCCAGACAGAGTGCCCCCTTCCTGTAACAGGGATCAGTGAGAGAAGAGGCTCAGCCTCAGACTGCAGGGAGGATCCCCTATAACTGCATGGTGAGAGTCAGCTGTGAGAAAGGGGGAGAAGATTGAGAGAGAACAAAGCAGCAGACCTCCCTGTCCAACAGAAGATGTGACTCTCAAAAAGAGAAAACCAAGGAGGGTAGAGGGTATATTGCAAAAGTTCGTTTATATAAAAAAGTTAAAGACAAAAAATCACCATAAAATTTGTCCATTTCTCCCTTTTCCTCCCTCCACTTCTCTCTTTCTCTCTCCTAATCTCCCAATGTCAGAGTCTATGGAGAAAACTTTTCAATTAAATATATCTTTTGTTACATAAAATTGAGAAAGAGCAAGTCTGCATTTTACTCAACATTATTAGTTTAAAGGGATCTGGTGTCTTGTGAAGGCAATGTTAATAAATATATCTTGTCCACAACTGCCTCTAACCCATTAAAATTGATATGATTCACTACAAACTTATATAGTCATCAGGATTTTAAAACCAAAAATGCAACAAGAGCTACTAAGTCATTTACCAGAAATCATACTTCTTTAGATCTTGTTATTTTCTTATTCATATTTATTTAATTTCATTACATATATATACACCAACTCTGATAAAGTCATATGTAATATCAACCTTCACCAGGACATTTCAGTTGCCTTTTCACTAAACCCTGTCCTTTCCATTTCCCTTTTTTCCCTCCTCCCCATTTTTACTCCACCTGGACCCTTGCTAGCAATCTACGTCTTTCCACATATTTTCCAGGCTTTGAAACATGTAGGTACACAGACTCCCTTAAATTCTGGAGGTTTCTGTTCCTTATAAGACTTAGGATCTCTTGCTACTCAGCCCCTGCACCCGCACAATCCATAATGTCACCTCCTAAGAACCCAGACGACTGGGCGCTCCTTTACCCTCCACATCATCACATAATATCAATCCACCATTTCCTCATCATCCCAAAGAGATGAGAACTGCCCTGTTGCCAGGGTTTTTCTTAAAGCAATTTGAAATCTATCGCCCCTGAGCAGCATTCGATAGCGGAAAGAAATTCAATTGCAAGCAAGATAAGGGGCATCCCCCTAGAATATTCACTTACCAGATGGAAAATAGCTTTTGACTTTTTATAATGAATTCAAACTCTCCTTAAGAATGTGAAACTGATAAGCAATTTTCAGTTCAACCTGACACTTCCAAAAAGTGTTTCCACTGTGATAATCTACTTGGGGTTGATCCCTCAACAGGTAGGAGCACAGGACCACTCTCTTTTCGTGGAAAAGTCCAAGATCCCAGACGAGTGCTGGTTCCCCCAGCTTAGATTCAGTCTTCTGAGTTGGTCCCCTTCTCCACATGAAAGCCACGGAGGCTCTCAGGTCCCCTCTGAGTTGCAGGCAGGGGTTCCCATTACCAACCTCAAGCTCAGTAGCAATCTTTTTTGCCTTCCTCCCTTCCCCAGGGGCCTCCAGACTCCCCTGCTTCCCAGTCCTATCAGCAGAAGCAGACTCACCTCCTGATAATGGTTTCCTGAATGCAGCCCAGGCTGTCCCAGTTCAGAGCCTAGCCTACCCACAACCAAAATGCCATCTTGTACTTCTCGTTCACCTCGAGATCAAAACAAAATGCTCTGCATTACAGTGTTTTGTCCTGTTGTTCACCAAAGACATGAAGCAGGAAAAGAAACCCTGCCTCCCTGCTCCACCCAACTGCCCTCCCTCCCAGGAGCCCAGACCACTCACTGAGGAGAAGGCTGGTGAGTCCCAAGATCCAGGATCCAGCAGAAGTAAGGTCTTCTGGCCAGGGCCCCATCCCAAGCTGCCTGTCACTCTGATCAGTTGGAGAGGAACCATCTAGAAGGCAAAGGAAAAGCTTCACTCAAATGAATCTCCTCAGTGTTTCCCCACCCTGAGGGTGGGGCTAAAATGTTAGTTCTGGGATGATAACCATTCAGATCTTTCCTATTACCTCAGCGCCCACAGCTGGACCTCAAGAAATAATTGCAAGATAAATGTAGAAACATTCCCACTACTATATGAAATGCCTGATCCTATTTTGGAGCAGATCATCCCACTGCAAACCAGCCTAGAAGTCACATCCCCGGTCCCCTCCACTCTACAAACCCTTATCTGCTTTCCTGGGTTAACAGGCAGCACTGCCTGCCCGGCCCAGCCCATACACAAGCACAGAAATCATACATACAGAATATCTGGGCTTTCCCCTTCCTAGTGGCTGTCCTCAGTTTCACGCTAGTTAATTAAAGAGTCGAATTAACATTTGGTTTTCCATAAACTTCGACTCTCAGTGACCTAATTACAGCTGCTGAGCACAATGACAAAGCTGTTGGCGAGGTGTCAACTCCCTGAATCCCCAAGCAAACTGTTACTGACCTACTGCTTGCACCTGTGAGGATCCTCAGCAGCCATGAGAGCTGTTTATCCTCCTGACACACAAGGCAAAGCCCGCACCCACAGAAGTTGCCTCACAGCACTTTCCCTTTGAGCCTCTGCCAGCCCCGCTCCTGCTCTCAGAGGGGCGGGGACAGCACAGACCTCCTGCCCACAGCCCACTGCTCACATACTGCCACCTGCTGAGGTCAGGGCCTGGGCATCTCAGACAGATACCCCACAGCATCTGAGAATACTCAGCCCTCCCCAGAAATGAGCACCCTCTTCCCAACCCCAGCAGGGCCTCTGTCCCCTGCTCACTGGGGCTCCTGCATCAGCTGCCAGAAGACCACCATGAACCTGGGTCCACAGGACAGGCCCCATGACTGTGCACTCAGGTGATCAGGAACACTGCAGTAACCCACTTATGGATGACAAGTCCGATCCAAGAGGGGCTGAGAGGCGTGTGAGAGGTCACAGAGCAAGTCAAGGGCAGATCTGACTCCTAACAACAAACTACACAGAATCCCCACAAGTCACACCCTGGGGCTCAAACAAGTCACTCAAGTGCAGACTTTTCCTCCCATAGCCCTGCAGCGTCCCAGGCAAGAGAACATCCACACTGGCCTGATCCCCCAGCCCCACCCAGTCACAGGACTTCACCCCCCTGGGCATCCATGAGCCCCGAGATAGAAACTTCCGACAGGGAGTCAGAATCCAACAGTCCTTCCACTGGTCAACCTCATGCTGGGAACAAGTAATGTCTGTCCCCTCCCCACATCCTCACACCTCACACCCGTGACTGAGCAGTTAGGAACCATTTGCTGAAGGGGGTGGGAAGAGGAGCTGGGGAGGGAAGCACAGTGTGGCTGCAGGTCAGGGAAGCTGGGGACAGATGACAGACACTCACCTGCTGGCAGGACTGCAGGGACTCTCACAACTCAGACATCTGGTCTCATTTCAGCATCCCTGTCACCCAGGACTGAGGCACAACACATACGTGAATACACACAACACATGCTGCACAACCTTGTAAGAGCTCACTACACACACTGCCTGGTGTCCGAGTGAATGAATCATATTTAATAATCATTGTCTATTTTACTATTTAAATTCCACTTTCATATCTCATATGTATTTTTATCATTTCATCACACCCACATACCTTAGGCTGAATACAAGGTCACATCCTCCTGCTCTCCCTGCTACAGTTAGGCTACAGTTCCTCCACCACATGTTCATGCCCAGTCCTTTAAGGATACATTTAGCTACATTTCACATCACTCCTCCTCATCACAGTTCTATCAACCAAACTCCTGATCCCCTTTCAAAAGACACAGGATCAGATATTGTCTTCAACCAATGGGAACATCAGTACCCATGTGAGTATCAGTTAGGATGGAAGTTATAGAATGCCTCACTGGCCTCACTGATCCAGAGGTCAGGAAACCACCATAAGCAGAGACATGTACACCTGCACCTCAGCAAAAATCAACAAGCTTTTCTCCAAAACCCATGGACAGAATGATGCAGACAATCCAGTGACTCCCTATTGCAGAAATCACAGAAATAACAAAGAGATGTGTCTGCCTCACTTCTACTTCTAAGTCAAATACTGAAAATTAAACTAATATCACATCAAAATAACCTAACAAGGTGTGGGTCATGTTGAATTAGCCTTACAATTCTGCAGTCCAGGGATCTGTTTGAGTGCCTGCCCACCACATCCACCACACTCCTCACTGCCCTGCTAACATCCATAAGTCAAAGTCTCCTACAAGCACCCATTCCACTGTCAGCCTGATCTACATGGAAAATCATAAACCTTGGATTGATCTCACTGTGTCCCACTTCTAAACAACACTCAAGCTGCCTGAAAAACCTCTTAAAAATCACACCAATATAAATTCATGACATGGAATGTAAACTGGTCCAACCTTTATGGAAAACTGTATGGAGGGCCCTCACATTAATGAAAATGGAACTACCATTTGACCCAGCAATTTGCTCTCCTGGGAATTTGCCCAAAGGAGACTTCAATGTGGGTACAAAAGGACACCTGTACTCGGATGTTTATTGCAGCACTGTTTATAATTGCAAGGACATGGAAGCAATTGAAATGTCCAAAAACAGATGACTGGATGAAAAAGATGTGGTATATATACACAATGGAATATTACTCATCAATTAAAAATGACAAATTGGACGATTTTATGATAACATGAATGGACTTAGAAGAATTCATATTAGCAGAAACAAGTCAAAAAGAAAAAAAACAGAAACCAAATGGTTTCACTATATGGGACATGGCAAAGATAAACAAAAATCCATGAAGAAAAGACAAAACAAGCCAATAGCCAAATTGAAGCATACAACCTGGGGGGGGGGTGGGACAGGGTAGGAATGGTCAGGGAGGTGGAGTGAACCCCAGAGATCACAGAGATGTGAAATTTATATATAAATAAATAATTTTTTAAATTTTATTTGAACTGGAAAAAATAAATAAATAAATTCATGACATGTAGCCTTAAATAATCTTTAATATTATTCAGCCATCAGTCAAATGTACAACAGATATTTAAATATAAGCAATATAAATTTTAATAGCTTATGAATTTATATTCATATGAATAACATAAATTTATAATAGTAATTGCTGGGTTCCTGCTATGGGACATACACTCATGTGACACTCTTCCTTCTTTAACTCAAATACCTTTTGACCCTCAAATACTCTCTGTGAGATAGGAACCATTATCCCTTCTTTCCACCTTGGAAATCAGAGACATAGAAAGACCAAGTCATTTGTTCAAGTCCACTTGGGAGAACCAGACAGGATTGAAACGCAGGTGGTTTGAATCCACAGCCACATTTTCATCACCCTGCCAAATGCTCTCACATGAAGCATCCACCAGCACACGATGGACCCAACTGTGCACCTTAGTTTCATGCTGAAGTTCTAACTGCCCATGTGATGTTATTTCCAGATGGAGCCTTTGGGGTTACATAAGGACCATGGAGGAGCATGGAGGTAGTGAGAACCATGAAACCTCTCTCTCTGTGTCTCTGTCTCTGTCTCCTTTGCCATATGGGACAATGGGAAAGGTGACCATAAGCCAGAAAGTGATCACTGACCAGTACCAGCACCTTGAACTCTGACTTCCAGCTTCCACAACTGAGAGGAAATAAATTTCTGTGTTAAACCACCATCTATAGCATTGTTATGGGGTCCTGAGCAGATAAAACACCATCCTATCTTATTATTTTTGACAAATCACAGGTTCTCTTTTTTCTCAGGGGGAAATGAGAAGCAAAAAGGGAATCTTTTAGCTCCTACCACTTAGCTAACTTTGTTTATTCATGTCACCCTAACTTCCTCTCCTATCCCCTAAAATGACATTAAAATTCTATTGTCTAAATTTAATACGCAACATATCCAAAGAAAAGGAATACACCAAATACAAGATATACCTGCATCCCCATGTTCATTGCAACATCATTTAAAATTTTCTCACTCCAATATTAGTCCCTTCTTCTCCCACTTTGTCTTTCTAATATATTTCCTCTTTCTCTAGAATATTCCAAGAACCTTCTTGATGAACACTTCTTTCAGGCAGCCCTCAAATATTCTCAGGTCTCTCTCAACGTCCCCCTTACCTCACACTCAAGGGTTGTCCTATTTCTCCCCCTTCAACGTGGTATCCACACTTCTGCATGTTCAAAAGACCCTCCCCCCAAACCCCACTCCTGTATCAGTTATAGCCAGGTCACCTCCCAACCCTGGACACTCCTTCCTCCTTCCTCCTCTGGAAGCATCTCTGTCTTCAGTTTCCTAGTTGTACACCCTCCTGCATCTCTCCCTCCCTTCTGCATCTCCCCCTCCCTTCTGCCATCTGCCCAGGATCTTTTGCTGCCCCTCATTCCCTACTTCCTAGGGTGTTTGATGTTATATCCCATGCTCCACATTTCACATCCAATTATTTAATTTTATTTTTACATCTTAAGAGGGAAGAAAGAAATGTGTGCTTATAGTGCTTATAGCACTTAATAGAAACTGTAGTGCTTATAGCACTTAATGCAAAGAAACTATATCAGAATTCCCTAACAATAGCAAGTAGTAATGTAATTATTATAATTACTCTCCCAAATAATTTGTGGGTGACAAAAGTGAGTGGCAAAGATATGAGCACATGCAATGAAGAATCTTCCTCCAGGAAGCTGCCTAGAATGAGCAGGAGAGAGACAGATCAGGACTGAGAGATTGTAGGGTTAAGTATATTTTTCATTTCTCTATTGGAGGAGGTTTAGTCATATTATTAGGATAGAGAACAGATTCTGGAGAAATGGAGACATTGAAGACACCAGAAGGAATAATTGATAGAACAATGTGTCTGAGAAGGAAAGGGAGGCACAAAGTCAAGATTTATACTTACAGCAGTACAGAAGCAAGCAGAAATGTCTGCCAAGTCTGTGCCCAATTAGCTGGCTCCCTCTCTCCTAGTCATGTTGTCAGTGACTTGCTGCTGGGGTCATAGCTGCTGGCTGTCTGGATAGTTGTTCTTCCCTGCAGTGTGGCCCCTTGACTCCTTAGCAGCATTTTACTTTCATTTACAAAATAAAAGAAGTCAACTCTGATAAGTAACACCAATTTCATTCATCAGTATCCCTGTCCTTACATGCTCAGCAGGGGCAAAGTGGAGAGGAGATGCCTCAACATAACCCAGTGGTGCCTTCACCCCACCACTCCTCCATGTCCCACACTAGCTGCAGCCCCACTGTGACCAGGGGTTCTGGACACCAACTTGGGAAAGAATCTAGGAATAAAAGAGCTCTCAGCTCTCAGTTCTGAAGAGTTTCAGAAAGAGTCAGGGAGTTCCGGGTTCTCTTTGATTAACAGGGTAGTACAATTTGTGTGCAACCTTTCAACATGGACCTTAAGTTGGGGGGGAACTGGAAAAAGTAGAGAGTGAACAAAGGGGAAGAAGCTGGTGAAGCAGATGGATGACCAGACACAGGGTTGTGTGCTCTGGCCTCTTACCACAGTTCTCCATCTGACTTGGCTTAAAAATCAAGAGTACATAAAGGCCATATTAGAGGAGAGAATTGTATGTAATTTCTAAGCACTAAATCAAACAAATTGGAATGACTAGTTAATATGAAAGAAATTAGGCTTCAGAGCATGGAAAGTTACCAGACATGAAGATGGACCTCACCTAATTGTGAAGATGTCAACTCACCAAAGACAACAACTTTAAATGTACATGTAATACAGAGCTTCAAGCAAATAAGCAAAATGATTCAGTCTGGAAGAATAAACAGACAAATCCTCTACAGAGACTTCTACACCTCTCCCAGAAATAGAACTAGTAGAAGAAAATCAGTAAGAATAAGGAAGAGCCGACCACCACAACCAATCCACTTGACCTAGTTGACATTGTAGAATATTCATTGTAGAATATACAACCAAAGCAGACTACTCCTTTCTGCCATGAATACACATCATGCACATATCACAAAGATATGTCCTGTCTTGAGACATAAGTAACTCTTATCAAATATTAAAGATTTTAAATAATGTACACATTCTATTTGACCATCTTGGAATCAGACTAGAATTAATGACAGGAAGAAAAGAGAAGCATCTCCAAATCTTAGGAATTATAGAAGATGTTTGTAAATATCCTGTGGAGCAAAGTGAAATTCTCCAAGGAGAAAAGAAGATAGCTGTATTGGATGGAAAGGAAACAACAACCTTACCAAATTAGTGTGATGAATAAAAGAGCAAATAAGTCACAAATAATTTGGGACCTCACTTGCTAAAACTTGAAAATAATTGCATGTATAGCAAATAGGAGAAAGCAAGTAATAAATATAAAACCAGAAACTAATGAAACTTATATCTGAAAAAGATATATTCCAAATGCCTTCAGTTAAGCCAAACTTAATGGGGAAAAATTGAGTGTTCTTCTAGTACTGGAAATTAGAAAAATGTCCAGTGTCATCAGTTCTATTTAATATTGTATTGGAAGTCCTAGCCAGTGCATTATGGTAAGAAAAAAAAAGGTATAGAAATTGAAAAGGATATTGGGAGAAACCTATCATTATTTTTATACAACTTGTGTCTTGTACACAAATCTAGAGTTAATAATTGTGTCTAGCAAGATTACAAAATAGAAGCCCAACTGAAAAAATAAACCATATTTAGTATACTACTGAAATCTTGATGCCAAGTGAAAAGTTTGGATTCCAAGTGGGAGTGTATTGAGTCTATTGAAGAAGTCCGAGAGAAGGTAACCAATCTAGTCAGTCTGTACAAAATGGGCAGGGTACTGGTGAACTGCAGCCCACCAGGTTTCATAGGTATTAACGTGGCATTACGTTCTCCTTATTTTTTAATACTGCTTATATTTTGATTTTAAATATCAATCACATTTAACTTCTATTTGGACCTCTCCCAGGAGCTTGCTGTTCTTATAGGTGGAATGAGATGCCAAGTCTCACCAGAAGCCCCAGGGGCTCCACCTGGGCAGTCTTGGCTAAAGCTGTCTTGGGCCCAGTGTAGGGTAGGGGAACTCCTTGCTTTGGTCACTGAGAGCCCTGTACTCACAGAAGTTTGGTGAGAGCCTGGCCCTGGGCTGAGATATAGAGGTTAAGAAGAGGGAACCCAGAATAAGGGGGCTGCTCCATCACCCCTGCTGACCTGCCAACCCACACTCCCATGGGTCCCAGGCCATGAGGCAACAGGGAGCTGAGAAGGCACTAGCTCCTCCACATCTTATACCTTCCAGCTAAAGAGTGTGTTCACATGGGAGAGGAGGCTGGTGTCATCCTAATTCACAGGTGAGTAAAATCGAGTCAAAAGGGGCAAAAAATTTTAGCCAACAAGCCACAGGTCTGCATCACCCATACACACAGCAGTTGCCAAAGTCACAAAGCAATTTAAACAGGGTTTTATTAACAAGGAAAATTAAGTCCTTAATGCCACAAGTGGCCAGTTATATTACCCCAACTATCATTTTGTCTAAAAGTCCCAAACACATGTCCAAGATGGTGACTCTCCAAACTTTAGGCACTTCTGCAAAGCCCAGTCCAGTCTATCACCAGCATCTTTTCTTTGCTTCTTCTCTCTCCAGCGTTCCACGCTGCTCCACTTCTCCAAGTCTCTTCAAATTTTTCCAAAAGATGTTGATGCAAACTCAGCTTTCCAAGTATGCCACCTTGCTGCGACTCCAAGTATTTATTTTACCAGGCCCACCTTTCATGGCGTCTGGCCAAATTCACCATGCCTGCCCTCAGCAGTCCCTGGTCACCCCCAGCCTGCCTTTCTGGCATCCAGCTCCACACCGGCTATGTCTCTGCTGGCCACTCTCCCACCATGTGGTTCCTTGTCACCTCCAGCTCACTCTTCCAGGGGCTTCCACAGGCCAGGTCATGTGGGCCTGTTCTCTCAGTCTGCCATTCTCATCTCTCCTTTTTTTTCCTTCCTCTTCCTCTCTCTTTTATCCACCCATTCTTCCTGCTTCCCATGTGGGGTCTTTCCTCTCAGACTGCGCCCACCAGGGTATTTTGGCACCAATACGGTTTCTATCTGCATCACTACCCTGTATCATGAGGACATTGAAGCTCCAGATGTTAATGGATAAGCCCAAGCTGTGGAAGCCAGAATGTAGCAGAGCCATGCCTCAGACAGGACTCCTCCCTATCAAACCAGTGGACTCCTCCCTCTCAGGCCATGAATCTGCTGTACCAAATGGACTCAGATCCTGAACAGACAAATGGAGAAGAGAGCTGGGCCTTTCTCAGGTCAGGCTCTCACCTCCCTCACACACCCCAACAAAATGTCAGGCTGTGACTACATCTTGGCGTCCCTGAGAATTCAGGTGCTCCTGGGCAACCACAGTTGCCTCCCCTCACACAGGGTCTCACACCTGGGCCTGCGTCTCCAACCTGGTCCTGACCTGAAAAGAATGTGACCTGGGAAGCCTAGTGGGTCTCTCAGCAGGGCCCAGGACCCTCACTCTGTGCATGGGCGGCTGGAACCTGCCTTTTTCCCTGGAGAGTGATCTCAGGCTTCCTAGGGACCTCTCATCTCAATTTTAGCCAGTCTTGTCTGTAAACTTGGGAAGCCCATACCCAGCTCCCTGCAGGGCTCATGCCCAGGTCTGTCTGCATCTCTCACCCCAACCACATCAGGGGGCCCCTTCCTGCCAGACTTCCTCTGTCATGAGGTTTCCCTTGCGGCTCTTGGCTAAGTGTGTTCTCAGAATCTCTCTTCTGTCCAGCAGGGAGAATATGCATGCATTACCAGATCACACCCACAAAACACAGGGTAAAGGTATGCTCTGCAGAACCCACCTATAGTTCCAGAGAACTTGCCCATAGACCTGTGAGATGTCCTCCCTATAAGGTCCTGGGGCAAGGAGCTCAGTAGAAGCAGGTTATTGGAAAATATTTACCAATTTTTAGAGCTCATACCCCATCCTTGTGGCCCATCACCTGCAGCCTTTGACCTCACTCTCTGGAGTGAGTTGCTTCCTCTTGTCCCCTGTCACCATCTGCACAACTTTCCAGTTGAAGCACAGATGGCTCCTGGGAGTCATTCCATTCTCCCACAGGGAATCGGGTGCTCTCTCCATGGGATTTCACAGCTCTGTGTCAAATTCTCCATCATTTGTGACACAACCATGTATTCCTCCCTTTCATCCCCCTTCTGATGCAACCCAGACCTGTTCATGGGGAGGCAAGGAGCCCCACTCTCAGGCTTGTGCAGAGGCAGGGAAATACCTCAGGTTGGGTTCTTGTTGTCTCACCATGGTCTTACCCTGCCTGGGAGGACCCTGGGCATCCCACAGGCTACAAAGCAGGACAGCCAGCTCTCAGCCAAATTATAGGTGATAGCCAGGACTGTTTCCATTCAGCAAATATTTACCAAGCACACCTGTTCCCATCTCTCTCCTGTCCTTGTCTCCATCTGCTGATGTCACTGAGGCCCCAGGTGAGAACATGGGAAGCAGGACCTCATACATGTCCTCCTTTGAGTGACGCGTGACCTGTTGTCCACACCACAGTTTCTGTGCAAATGAAGGAAGAGCCTCCAGAGTTTTATTCCCAACCCTGCCTCAGGGGAACTGATAGTTAATTTACCCAATACCCTGCACCCTCTCAAAATCCACAGATCTTCATTAATCCAAGTCAACACAAAACTCTGACAGCATCCTAACCCATCAGGTTCTTAGGGATACATTTGTGCTGATACTATACAGTCAAGGATGATGTATAGACAATCAAATGCCAAGTCAAATTTGGTGATGAAAGACTCCCCTCTGAGGAGAAATATTAAACCAGGGAGCTAGCCTCCCCCTCCAACAACAAGGCCTCCTTCAACAACAAGGAGGCTTGTTGGGCTCAGGACAAGCTATTGTTAGAGGAGGAGTATTTTTTAGACATTCAAGCATCTCTTGGAACTTCTTGACCCTACTAGAAACCCCCACTGGGGCAGATTGCTGGAGACCCCCCTGAGGGTACACGTCAACCAGCATTGTCTCTATGCTGCCAACATCTCCAGTTCTCCCCTCTCTGTGGAACCACCATCAGCGGTGGTAAGAATGCTGGGCTTAGAAACACAAATCTACTGGCTGAATCTATCTGAGCTTGTGAGCTGTGGAGACTGGGATCGTGTCCCTACTTCAGGAGTACCCAGGTTAAGTCAGTGAGCCTATGTATGTGACCAAGACATCACTGCATAACTCAGCTAATATTTTCTGCTATCCAGAGCCCTCATCTATGAGACACTGCTTATCATGGATGTGTTTACACCAACAGGTGTCCAGCAGCACCCCCTTGTGGCACCACATTTTTCTATTTTTTAAAAAATAATTGAATGGTCACTGAGAATGAGAACATTGATGATAGGTTCCCATTCTGTAGAATTGTAACATTCTACAGTGTGATGTCCATAGAAAAGGGAGGTTCTAGGATCCTGCCCCAGCCACGGAAAGATGGAACTGCACTAGAATGAGATGCTAAAAAGGACACTAAAGAGAAGACTGTAGGAGCCACATAGAGCAGCGGGACATGTGAAGAAGTGTGCTTGCTTTTTGGCCTTGGATTTATACCAAGAATTTCAGGAACTTGGAAAGAGATAGCTGAAAGAGACAGAGATGTGGGTGAGAGACCTGTGAAGAAGCTGACAATGGCAGTTTTTATCTTGACTTGTATTTTGATTTTGTTCCTTCCCTTCCAAATTTATCCCCTTCTGTCCCTTTCCCAAGGGTTTCCCCACTGCCCCCCCACAAGGTACCTTAGACGGGTGGAAATCTTTTGGGCCTTAGTGGCCATGTTTTGGGTCAACCCCAGTTAACTGGGGTACTGTTTCAACTATATCTTTCTCTTCTCTCTACTGTGCATTAATTGTATTCAAATTCTTTTCCATTGAAGGTCTGATGCACTAAGAACACATTTCTCTTTAACGCGGCAGACGGCAGAATCCATCAAGAGCAGGCAAGTCTGGGGGCCTTTGGGGGCCCTCACCTTGCCCAATAATAGATTCAGTCAATTCATTTATACTTTTCAAAATGTGATTCACTGAAACTCAGCACAATGAAAGGACTATGTAAACATGTTTCTATGACATACATGTCCACATCCACGGTGGATTTTTTCATGTATCAGAAAGAAGTGCCCCTAATCCTAAGGAAATGGGAAAGCAATGAAAAGTATGTACTTATGACTTGAGGATAAAAATTAACAGATTATAAACAACAAATGAGATTTATATAAATATTTAAAAATCCCCTGAGTAGGCCGGGCATGGTGGCTCGTGCCTGTAAGCTTCAGCCTATGAAGCGGCCGGGGCTAGGGATCGCGGTTCAAGTCCCGCCTGGGGCCCACAGCGAGACCTAGCTCCAAAAAAAATAGTAGCTGGGTGTGGTGGTGTGCGCCTGTAATCCCAGCTGCCTGGGAAGCTGAGGCTGGGGATGGCTTGAGTCTGTGGTACCACGGGCAATGTGAGCCTGTGGTTCCACGGGCAAAAATATCAAGACCTAGTCCCAAAAAAATAAAAATAAAAATCCCCTGAGTAAACTGAATAGATATGTATCCCTAGTATTAATCTGCTCCCACTGCCTCTATGTGAAATAACATCATATCAGACAGACCTCTCTCCCTTCCGGGGGGTTCCTTCAGAGAGCACAGCCCTGTTCTTATCTGATTCCAGCTCCATGGAGCATTCTTCCTGACCTCGAGCCCATGGTGTTGGCCAGGGATAAGAACTGGGGTAGACCCCTCAGTGTCTAATCTGGATGTGTTTTACAGCAAACAGGAGAGATCTGTATAGAGAGTAGACAACTCCCTTAAGTCCAGTCCTCCCACCCCTTTATCTGTGTACCCTCCTCAGATTCCACCCCATTAGCACCTCACCACACTATTACCTATATTCACAGTCCTATGTTGATCAAAGATTCATTTTGTGAAACTATTTTCCCAGCCAAGATCCATGGAAGCCCCAGGGAGCACCGACAAGAGTCATGAATGGGGCCAAGGCCTTTTCAAGGCAGAAGTGGTTCATCTCAGGAAATGTGGACCACTGACATGAACCAAAAGATACCTCCATTTCTGTGTCTAACCTTAGTCTGGCGTGTTGGCATGTTGCAAGTTTGCGCAGGTGGGGTGTGATCAAGATCACCTCTATGACCCTGGGCGACTATATTTGAAACAAGTCTCCCAAAAGCAAGACCACACACCCCACCTGTGGATGTGGGACACATCCAGGATTTAAAACTGAGGTCTCAGAGTCAGTTGCATAGAGGCCTCTAACATCATCCCTAACCACCAGTTTCCATGGGCTGCCATGTGTTCTAAGTCACAGGAGCCCAGGCCTGATGCCACTAGACAGTGGTCAGTAAGTTGAGAGCATCATTGTCATTGTGTTCTAACCTCTTGAAAACATTTCTTCAAATTTCTTAAAGATAATATGCAAGATTTGTCATCCAGAAGCTGAAAAACCACAGTAGGAGCTGTACTCCTCGGGGGTTCAGCATGCAGTGTTCCCTGAGGGTTTGGGAGCTGAACTGCAGCTGGGTGTTCCTTGGGGAAGATAGACTGGGCCTAGTTTTGCTGAGGTTAAAAAATCCCAAACAGGTGATGGAAAAACTATGGTGACCATATCTTAGGGGAAAAATCCCATAATGTGAAAAAAGTGATGTAAAATAGTGATGTCATTAATAAAAAAATTGAAAATCAGAAAAGGGGAAAAAATGCCAAACAGGACTCCTGCCATCTCTGCACTGTGGTTGGTAACATTGTCCAGTACCACATTGTGTACTGGGGTCCCAAAAGACTTGCCAAATTTCCTTTTGATTCTGGGGCAAGTTGGAACCAAGGCTTCTTCCACACCTGTCAGGCTCTCAGAAAGCTTGTTCCAGTCTCTGGGACAACCACCTAGTTCTTTATAAGACCTGGCTTCTTTCACAGTATGTCTTCCTGTATATGTGTATGTGTATGTATGCTTGTGTGTATATGAGTATTCATGTGCTGTATGTGTGTATCCATGTGTTGTATGTGTGTGTGTGCCCCTCATTTCTTTCTGGACCCACATACTTAGGCTCCTCTTGTATACTTCCTGCTTCAGTCCCGAATCAACTGTTTCTCCACAGGGCTTCCTTATGGCAGGAAGGTGTTAGAAACCAAGGTGGGACACTAGGTGCTAGTGTCCCAGGGGAGGCATCACTATTTCAGTCTTCGGGGACTGAGGGAGGATTTTTTATCTATTGGCTCAGGGTCCTCCTGGGTCCAATTTTTGCTCAGTTTATTGGATATGGGTGGATCTTAGAACCTCTAGATCAGAAGTTCATCACAAAGAACTTAGAAGGGAATATGCATGGTTAAATGAAAGTAATGAAAGAAAATACTATCTGCTCCCTTATTCAAAATATGAAAAAGTTCATTTATTAAGCAAGGAAAATACTGGGAATCTATTTCTATGACAGAGGAGTTCAACAACAACTGTGATTGCAGGAGAGCCTGTGCAGGTATCTGCTGATGAAGTGGTCAAAAGTATAGAATGAAGTGGAGACTGTGGGGCTCATCATCCAGGTTCAAATCCTTGGTGTTATCAGCCTTGAATAGACCTGCTCCTCTAAGCTCACTTTCCCATGTAAAGTGAACATAGTGACATCCCTTCCCCATGCAGGTGATATACAGGATTAGTGGGTATGAGTGTGAAGATCTTAGACTCAGCCCCTGGCATATAAATTTCTCAGCAAACACCAGCTACCTGAGATGCACCAAGAAGTACCTGGTCAAGGGAATCTTGAGAGAAGACACCCAAGGTCCACAGACCTACTCAGAGACTCACAAATAAATGTTAGAAATGCACATACACAGGCCTTTAGTGTGGCCCATCATAGGACATTGGTCAAAATAATTTCAAACTATTTTAACAATGAACAAATGATCCCAAGTAGAAAAATTAATTTTAGGTTGCTTTTCTATAAGAGATGGAGTTAGCATGTGGTTCATATTCTGGTCATTGTCCCCCTACTTGCCCCCTACAGAGAAATGGGACATAACTCGCCTCTATCCTCCAAGTCTCTGGGAAGAAGGCAGGGAAGGAGGTGGACAGAGCAGTAGGATGTATATCAAAGGGAAAACAGAGGCAGCATCACCAGACTGACCAGCATCAGAAGCAGGTCTGAGCAGATAGAGGAGCTCAGCCCAACACAGAGCCACCCAGGGGAAGAGGTTCTTCCACCAGCCTGTGGAATATTTTGAGGAGTTTGACACAAGATGCCAGTATCATTTGTGGGACCCCATGGGCTCTGAGTCAGTGGTGGGGAGGAGGGAAGCCCCCACTTCTCTGTGGAACTGAAGTCAGACTAATCTTTTTCTAAGGACAGGACTAGCTCTCTGAAGGAACCCCAAGTAGCACTGAGGGTCTTTGCCTCATTAGCAGTCTGCTTGGTATCTGATACTTTTTTAGATGGAGGCAGGGAAAGCAGGAAACTAACATAAGAGACACTTTTATTGTCAATTTGTGAAGTTTTCAATATAAATATATTATGTTATGACTATATAAATAATCTCATTTGTTGTTTGTGACATGTTATATTTTGTCCTCCAGTCATAAATCAATAATTTTCTTAACCATTTACTTAGGATTCATGGCACTTAGGAATAATGAGGTATAACTGAAATACACTGTGAACAGAGGTAATGCTGGTAGTTCTCTGTTCCAAGGGGGATCACCAGCAATCTATGAGGGGTTTCTAATTTGATTAGGAAGTTTTGGAGACTACCCAAATGTGCAAGAAATATCCCTTCTCTTGGCCATATCTGTGCCCAGCAAACCTCCTTGTTTTGGAAGAACACTTTGTTGACAGAGGGGAGTGCTGGGTCCTGGATGGACAACTGTTTGCACTGTTTAATCTTTTATTGCCAAAACTAACTTGGCATTTGACTTTTGCATGTCATGTGACATGGGGGTGACAATACTTGGAAGTCAGCTGTCTGGACGCAGCAATGAATTTCTTTTACAGTTTCTTTAAACAAAAAGTTTTTTAAAGAAATTTTAACTTTTTGGTCAACAGATATTTTAACTGTTTTGGTAAACAGAAAGCCATGAAGGGACTTTGACTCCCTAGTGCCACTTATTTAATTAGGGTAACTGACTCCTTTACCCAGGAGAAGACCCCAGAGAGGGCAGCTGGGGAAGAGAAAAGGGCATCACCACATGACTTGGGGATTTGGGTTCTGATCCTGGTGTGCTGAGCAGAAATAATCATAACTAGAACAGCTTAAACATTAAGGAACAACTATGGAACAGTGAGCTGAAAACTGTTATCTTTTAAATCTCCAAAATTCTTTAACTCAACATTATTATTATTCCCATTTCATGGGTGAGAAAACGCACATTCACACAGGTAGAAAATGGAGACCTGGCCTCAACTCAAAGCTCACTGACTGTAATGTCCAACTTTTAGTCTCCAATGCACTAACTAGATCACCTCATCTAACATCTATTTAATTTCTAGTGGAGCAAAGATTTAAACATGCACACTGATACCATGAACATTCCAAAAGAAAAAAATTAAGAACATTTATCTGTGTGGTACTGACAGGCATGAGGACATGTTGGCTCCATGGGGTGCAGCTACCAGGTGTGGGGCTCCCCTCACATTTGACAGAACCCTCTCCATCTTTCATGAACACATGATATAGGATACAAACTTGCCTCACTCTTACTCTGAGGGATTATATTGTTTGTTACAGCAGCACAGTCTCACCCATCCTGACTCCTGCATAGCCCAGAGGAGAAGAGAGAAAGCAACCTTTGTTATTATGTTAGCCCCTATTGCTATGTGACTGGTCACCCCAAATATAGTGTCTTAAACTACTCTGTGTATATATAGTCTTACAGTTTGGGTGGGTCAGAACCAGTGGCAGTGTAGCTGACTCTGTAACTCAGGATCTTTCAGAATAAAATCATCTTGGCTGGGGTTAGAATTAGCTTCAGAGTCAAATGGAAAGGACCTGGTTCTAAGCTCACTGCTGTGTTTGCTGACGTTGCAGCTCCAATGGCTCTTGAACTCAGGGCCCCAGATCCCATCTGGCTGCTGACTGAAGGCTGTTCTCCTTATTAAGGGACCATCTTCATAGGCCACCTGCAAAATGGTAAGACCACTTAACCAGAATAAGCAACAGAGAATAAAGGAGAGAAAATGCAAGCAAGGCAGATTTACAATCTTGTTAACCTAGAATTCCTAAATAACATCCCCTTACCTTACTCTGTTCCTTCAAAGGAATCATTAGATAATTCCTATTCTAGGGGAGGGGGCCACAAAAAGGCTACAACACAAGGAGGACAGATAATTTAGGCACTTTAGAAGCTCCTTCTGCAGATAGGCACTTGGTGTGTACCTAAAAGTGTGCTGGGTTCTCTTGTCCATGATCTCATTTAATTCATACCATCTTAATGAGGTAGGTAAATAAATAGAAAGATAAGTAACCATCACTTGAACTGGACTTAATTCCACAATTGCATCAAATTCATTGTCAAAGGTACATTCCAACAGTCGCGGGAAGATAATATATAAATTCCATTGTTAAAAAGTTCTGTGGTTCCAGTTATTCTTGAAGGGTGCAGTGTGCTTTTTGCAAACCAGAAAAATCATTGCAAATGAGACAAAGAAAACCTCTCTCATTAACCTGTCCCCAGAAAACTGAGGGACTGATTTATTGCATTGACCTTCTGAGATTACAATGGTGTCCCTAGCTTCCCTAAATCAGAGATAGTGACCACCTGCCTATACTCCCCATTCCTCAATTACTCTTAGGCATTAAAATGTTAATTGCCTCTCGGGTTTGTGTTTGTCTTCTTTGAAATTCAACAGACCCTCATCCTATTTCTCCATAAATATCCCTTTCTTTTGTTAATAAAACTGCCTTATGGTTCATAACCTTCATTAAGCCCCCAGTCGTGGCTGGGCAATCTCTCTCGTGATTCTTCTTCTCATACCTTGCGTCCAGCCACCAACAGAAGGGAAAACATTCAAGACTCCAGAGCCTAGTTCTTCTGAAGGGAACCCAAGGAAGTTCAGAATTGTTTCATGTGATCAAGGACCCAGGAACCAAGCTGAGGAGATATCATGGGTTGGACTACACAGAAAAGCCACAAGTACACCCTTGGGCAGAAGATGCTCCAACCTGGGTCACTCTCAAGGACAATTTTGAGTGGAAAGTCCATGTACCCAACATGATATCCCTGAGGCTTTAGAATATATCCCCTGAGTACCCTGGGTGGTAATCTGTTCAAGTCAGCTTAGCTGGAGGAAGAAGGTGTTTTTTTTTTTTTAATGCATAAACCTTTTTATTTTTGTTGTTGTTTACATATTTATATATATTTGTACACACATGTATATATATATATATGTATATGTATATGAGGAAGAGGATTTAACCACATTTTCCAGCTGACATGTCTGTGGCATGTCATGCTCTCACTGCATCCCAAGATTTGCCACCTTCCTGTCCCTAGAAGTATTATGTGTAGAATTCCTTTCAGATACCAGCCTTCAGGTTTTATGTTCTATTATGTTTCTCCCTTGAGAAAGGGTCTGTCCACCAGAAATGGTGAGTAGAGCTGAGATGCACACCAGGAAAAAAATCACCTCAATGTTTTGAGAGAGAAAAATGGGAATTTGGAGTAATGGATTTTTTTGCGATGACATTTTTGGTTTTTATAGGATGAAACTTATTTGTTCTTAGTTTTCTCTTGGTTTTGTGACAGAAGACTGTAGAGTTAGTGCATTAAACAAATTTATTGCCTTTTTTGGATGTTACAAGTCAGAGAAAGTCTCAGTGGTTGAAAGTCAAGATGGTAGCAGGACTATGTTTCTTTCTGGAGGCTGCAGGGAGCTTCTATGTTCTTTCCTTCACCACCTTCTAGAACTCCCTACATTCCTCTGCTTCATCTCCAAAGCTGCTCATGGTGATTCAAGTCATACTGTTGTGACTCGTGGGCCACTCAACAAGACACAAGGACTCCAATTGAAGTTCAAAGCTGCAGGTTTATTACTGGTGTACTAGGGTCTCCAAGCCAGCTAGGCAAGAGAGATCCAAGCAGTCTCTGTTACAGGCTTCTGCAGGGCAAAACCACCACCGCCCCCAACCCCCATTGTGAAGCAAGCAAGTAGCTGCAGGATATGTTCCCATAACTACAGGACACATTCTCATGTGCCCATAATGGTTGGACATGTTCACATAAATGCAGGTTTCCAATAATGCTGACATCCATCATCTATCAGGAGGACAATACTGCTATTAGGAACAACCAGGAATAAGGGGAGGCAGAAACAGGATGTCAGACCAGCCAGCCGTGGAGGTACCTTCCACTGAGGGCAGGGATAGGACACTAATCTCAAATGGAGGTTTTAAACAAAAGGGAGTTACTTTGGTCAGTCTGTCCCCAACACAGCAGGAGAAGAAAGGGCCCCAAGTCAGAATTTGTCCTTCAGGAATTTACCTAATTTCTTAAAAATAATGGTTTTGGTTTCCAGCTTTATTTTCTTATATGAGATTTTTATGTTTGCTTCATCCGGTGATATCATATAAATCTGATCTCACTGAAACCCTCATTTTGTTAAGTTTCTATATAATTAGTATTAGATAGATTATATCTTATCTGAAATATGCTCTCACAGTCTGTAGAGGGAAGATACAAAATTTGAGTCAGATTATGGGTGAGAATGTTGAAATGATAATGTTTTTCATTCATTGTCCCCCCGTGCCCTTTTCCAAACCTGAACAAGTCATTGTCCATCACACCAGCCTGGTGTAACATCACTCTGAAATGTAGGACCATAGGGAACACAGAATAGATTGATTTGACCTGCGAGAACAAGGTCCTCCTCAGGAACCTGGAGCAGAGAGAAACACTGGTCCCAGTCCCAAACTCCTGGATTGTGAACCTACCCTTGTGTGATCAGCAACCTGGAGTACCAGAAAACTGCCATCAAAAGCTTTGTTGTAGTCTTTGCCAAGAGTGACAAAATATGCCCCAGAGAAATACACTTTCAGGGTTTAGGAAGCAATAGTGTCTATATAACCTGGGATCTTCTCCCTGCTGTGTCTATTTGTACCCCCTTCCACCAGCTCAACCAATACAGATGTTGTAAGTTACCCCCTAAGTATCTTGAGACTTAGGCCTGAGTCTCAGTCTAATTAACAATGAGCCTAATAACTGGCTGGGACTGTCCCTTCCTGCCACCTCATCAGGGCAGAGAACAGTCCTGACCTCCAGGGAAGCGGGGGGTTTTATGTCCAAGCAGACAAAGATGTGTGTCATACGATGTTATCTGCTGGTTTCTTCACCTCTTTCCTGAGTGTAACAAACACTTGAACAGGGACCTTGGGAGCTTTACCTCAAGGCAAGAAATTAACCTTATATGTCACTGTGATCTATTGTACATGCTCGGGAAGGGTCTGGTTATGTCTGACCTCAGTCCCTATTCCCTTGTGAACATCTCTCTGCCTTGTCCTTCTCTTCACTCCTTGGTCTGAAGTGGTGACCCCAGTATGGGCTGTGTTAAAATTTAGGCATTACCATTAGCTGTGTCTGAAAAACACAGAGGCCTAAACTGGATAAGGGTACTTCCCTCCTTTACTTTGTTGCAAATCTTGAGCAGCCCTGGTGAATATGCAAAACTGGTAGCCCCAAGCTATTATTTCAAGGCCTAGGTGGGTAGGAGAAAATGAATCACCAGGAAGGTGTGTGAGAGGAAATTGGAGCCTCTGATCTTCAAGAGGGGAAAAGGAGCAAAGAAAAAAAATAGAAGGTGAGGAGTAGAGACTGGGGACAGACTTTTGGGAAGGAAAGACGGGAGAATGGCTGGCAGATAAAGAAGAACCCATATGCCCATATGGCCAGGCGGGGCAAAAGCCCCCTGGAAGAGTGAACTGATAGTGGCAAGAAGCCATGGTAGGAGAGTGGCCAGCAGAAGAGTGACCAGTGTGAAGAGCATGAAGCTGCAGCAAGGAGGCATGGAAAGCTGGTACCTGGAAATAGCCAGGGATTTGGAAAGCTGATTTTTATATCAGCATTTGTTGAAGTTTAAAGAGCCTTTGAGAACCGGAGCAGCTTGGAATGCTGGAGAGAGAAGAAGAAAAGAGAAAATGTTGGAGGAACACTGGACTTTGCAGAATGCCTGCCTCAGGTCTGAGGGGCAAAGGGGTGCCATCATGGATATGTGTCTTTGGGAACTTTGGGACTAAAAATGGTGACTGGGGTAAAATAACTGGCCACTTGTGGTTTTAAGGACTTTTTGTTTTCCTGGTTATTATTCCTTGTAACTAAAACCCTGTTGTTCAAATTGGATTTGACTGGCAACTGATAGCACAGGTGGTAAGAACCTGAAATAATCTGGGCTGGGCAGCAGAAGCCATAAAAAAAGTGCCACTTTTTACTTTCAGCTTATTGATTGGAGGCTTCTGCCCCATTTACGACCAATTTCAAGTCTAGGGTAATAGTTTTCCAGTACTCCTCCCATACTATATTATTGTTATCGGGGGATAGGGACACCCCCGTTTAAATTCCTCCTTCCTATGGGTTCTCCCGCCTGCGCGCAGCAGCTGCTCAGATATCAACCTTAACAACTAGGATAGACAAGAGATTTATTTACAGATACGGAAAAAAACCAAAGCGAAAGAGTCCACACCCTCACAAATGTTCCAAACGAACAGAGCCCCACTTCTGCTCCTCAAGGAGCTTCGTGGGGTTTACCTCAGTCTTAGGGCACTTCTGGTTGGAAGTGCCAGGACCTTGACTCCCAATCCTGTTGCTCCAGTTGGTACCAGATGAATCCAACCAACACAGGCGGGGCTCAGATGGTCTCCCAAAGG
>PVHY01007869.1:33615-64960 GCA_004024945.1 Uropsilus gracilis | reverse complement strand
TTGATGAGTAATATTCCATCGTGTATATATACCACAATTTTTTCATCCAGTCCTCTGTTTTGGGGCATTTAGGTTGTTTCCATGACCTTGCAATTATAAATTGTGCTGCAGTAAACATCCGGGTACAGGTGTCCTTTTGTACCCACATTGAGGTCTCTTTTGGGTAGATTCCCAGAAGAGCAATTGCTGGGTCATATGGACATTCATTACCAAAACCACATAGGCAACGTTGCTGCTATTGTATAGAACGAATCTGGTGGTTTCAGGTCACTTTAGATTTAGAGCTGAAAGAATTCTGGGGCTGTGCCTTTTGGAGGAGAATTGAAGACACTATCTAGTTTGCATCACTGGATTTGAATCTCTTGCTTTTGAAGGAGGAGTGATGAGGACATTTTGGTTTCTTTGGCTTGAGGTGAATAGCTGTGCCTTTGGAAGAAGGAGTGATAGAGCCATCTTGACTTCTTCATCTGCCTTGAAGGTGGGGCAATTGCCATTTTGTGAACGCATGTGGTTGCTGCAGCTATGAGCAGCTTTTGGACTAGAGACTGAACTGGTTAGTAAGATAATCAAAAGGGCCCTTTGTGTGTCCAGTGACTTTTGCTTATTTTATTTTTTTTTAATGAAAAGGTATCTGGTTTTTGCCTCTTCTTAATGTTTATGTGGTCTTGCTTCTGCTTTCGCAGGCTGGGATGAACCCAAGGAGTAGCTGGATTTAAAGGGCCAGCTGGTCCCATTTGTAAGTTTAATTAAGTACCCCATTTTGCTTGTTTTCTTACCCAATTTCAGTTCCATGCCAAGCTCTCAGCGGAGACCATGAGTGAGGAAGGGCTCTTGATGAACTGCAGCCTTCATGGAAAAATAAATGACAAATAACCTTAGAAGCCAAACTGGGAGGTTTCTTGTCTATCATACATCTCAGATGCATCAGTCTGTCGATACAGCTCTGGAGAGAAGTGCCCTGGGTATAGGGAGATAACTGTAAAGAGGGGCAAAAAATGAGAACATCTAGAAAATGCATATGACATGATAGTATTTGTGTGGGCAGATACGAGTTTACATATGGAGAAACAGCATCAAGACCATGTGTGGTGCCCCCAGGCCTCTTTGCTTCCATCGGATCAATTTCAAATGTCTGTGTTGCTCTAATGTAAATGAAGGAGAGCTTAGCTTATATAAACAAGGGTGGCTGGGCGATATATTGATTCTGTACCAGAAAGAATTTGGAGGAAGTTGCTCTTCAGCACCGTCTTTGTGATGCTCTCCAGATGTGCACAGTTGCTCAGAATACTAGATGTGCTTTCAGATCTCCAACTCCTCTGGAGAAGGGCTGGTTCCTGCTTTATCATCTGTCCCCGGTTCTGTGATGACAGCTCTCGAGGCGAAATTATCTTCTCCTTGCAGTCAGACTTTAACAATCTGGTTATCTTTTCCCTCTTTATTATGCATCTGTCTTAAACCAAATGACAGGATTTTTCCCCAGTGGGACTCGCTTTCCACACTTTTCACAAATGAATGTAACTTCCTTTCTCAGAGAATTGAATTCAAATCAAAAAGGTCTGAGCACCATTTAAAAACGGGTTTTGCAACCAGAGCTTTGGAAAAGATCCTCATAAAACAACCTCCCCTGGAGACAGAGAGTTAGGAACCCAAGGAGGCATCTGTGGGGTCTCAGGGACCCTGAAAATAAGGGGGTGCAGGATGCAGAAGGGGCTGTGCCTGTGCTGGGGGTGGAGGGGGTGCACCTGCTGGCAGGACAGTGTGGCTTTCCCCTGATCTGAGGTTCAAAAAGGAGCACAGGAAGAGAGAAAAGTGACAGTGGCGAGCACGAGAGAAAAAGATAGCACTGGTCAGGAGAAAAACTGGCCTAGGGGGCAAAACACAGGATCGGATGAAAGGAACAACACAACCACACGGAGCAGGTTGATTCCAGTATCTCGCTTGGGCTCACATGGACTATTTAGTGAACCCAAATTGCACAGGTCACCTCCAGGTGGGAAGGAGGGAGATAATTGGGAAATAAAAGCCCAGGAGCAGAGCAGAGGTGCCGCCCCCAACCCACCAGCATCCCACACACCTGCCAAGGGCACCACACACCTGCCAGTGACTTCAGCACCTGTCCTGGATGGGGAGCCCCTCCTGGCCATGCCCTGATCACCCCTTACCTACCCCCCCAGAACTCTTTTTTTTTTTTTAATGGCACACATTGTTTATTTTATTCCTTGCTCTGTGGCCATGACATTGTTAACTTTTAATTCAGAACATGAAATTTAATATGGGACAGATTTACCAACCCCTTTGCCTCTCCATGGCTCTCCACTCCCCCCCCCCCACACACACAACCTTTCATGAGTAACTGTATTTAGGCAAATTCTCTGTTTGATTTCTGTTTTCCCATTGAATAACTAATGTTATAAAGATGAAGAAATTGAGTTCTCCTGTCTGCCTGTGATCATGCAGGTACTTCTTTCCCCAAACCTTTCCCGTTTACAAAGCAGCTCCCCTACCCACCTGAGACTGTGAAAATACCACTCTTTTTTGCCCATTCCTGATAAATCTGTCCTCTTAAGATGTGATGGGAAAGGAAAAAAGACTGACCACTTGATATCTCAAAAAGTGGCCTTTAATATATACTTTTTCTAGGAATCCTGATGTACATGGCTATTCATGTTTATTGTTTATTCTAACAAACAGTGCCATTTTTAATAGCAAAAGATTAGGAAACAATTTCAATATCTCTCAGTAGAGGATTTGTTAAATGAAAAGACTAATTCTTGGTTACTAGATAGTAACCAAGAATTTCCTAATCTTTCCAAGTTGCCTGGAAGTCAGGCAGGGGCAGAAAGGAGGAGTCGGAGGGGAGCGACAGTGTACACTGAGCTGAAGTGGTGGCTGTTGGAGGCAACTGGCACCCAATGGGCACCCAAACACCTGGCAGAGGCCCACTGCCCTCTGCGCTGAAGGCTAGTTTGCAGGCAGAAGGAAAACAGACAGCACAGAACCGCTGCCACATTTAGAAATGTGCTTCCTCCCCGCAAAATACCCCAGGCTGTTTGGAATCTACTTTAAATACCCACTGACTATACTCTCAACTCAATACGCGGGGCATTAATTCTATTCATTTCCCAGCTTTGGTGTATCCCCCTCTAAAGCTTCACACCACATGGTGAATATGTCCTCTGACCTATGATATTTATGTATCGTTTAATATGAAATTTATGAGGCTCCATTTCTGATTTCCAAATGGATGCAAATTAGAGCCCAGAGTATTTACATTCCTCCACTTCTGCCCACACACAATATCTGGCTTTAAGCGCCACTGCTTGCCTGTCTCTAGAGGCTGTGTGCATTCAGATGGCCTTCACGTCTCCAGTCCACTCTGCGTTACAGCTTTTAATTTAATTTTAGACAAGAATTAGCTGTAAAAATACTGTGCTCTCAAGGTCACAGAGGACTGGTTATTTTTTGTTTGTTTGTTTTGTTTTCTTTAAATCCCGAGATATTACTAGGCTGTTCAGCGTGTGGGGGTCTGTGCCCACATCATCATCTAACATTTTCTCATCTTCTTTGGAGATTAGCAGCTACCATCCACAGAGTACACTTGCACTCAGGTGGGAACTCAGCCAGCAGAAAAGCTGTTTCTTCTCAGTTCCTGCTGATCAGAGAGGATGGACCTTTGGAAAGCCATTGTCCTGTCTGCTGTGAAGAGAAGTGTGTTTGTTTTGGGGGTAGGGGGGGATGTGCTATTTAATTTACTCCAATAAGCATTTACAGTGGTTAAGTACTATGAATCCATTTGCATTTCCACAAGTGCTACAAGGGTGGAGATAAAGCAGAACTAAGCCTTAAAGTCATTGGCAATGTTTTCTGGTTCTTTCCAAAGGCGTTAGTGGTCTGGTTAGACAAATCTCTGCTTTTTACAACTGTGTGATGGTGATATCACCATGGGGAAGCTGCTGTGAAGGAGCCAGGATTTTGTGGGCAGAATTTGGACAAAATACCCAATCGCACGGTGACCTCAGGTGTCCTGGCTGTTGGTAGAATCTGACCATATAAGTTTGCCTTGAGGATAAAAATCCATAAAAATGGCACAAATAGCTCAGCTATGAAGTATGTTCTGTCCACGCTGCTCCCAGATCCTCTGTCTGTGTCTCAGTCTCATTTTAACCTGTTTACATGAATAGCTCATCTCCTTGTCCTCCCTATAAGCCTGCAATATGCCTCCTGTACCTTCACTCACACAAATGAACATGCTGTCCATTCCGTTGAGAAAATACCCTTATTTTCTGATTATTACTCTTCAACTCTATAGCAACTGTGTTAAAGAGACTATCTTGAAAGGGTTTGAATAAGCAAATACATATTTAAATGGAAAGTATTTAACATGTGTTTGCATAAAAGCTGCATACAAGTCAGTTAGCATGAGCTGAGAGAACAGGAATTAGTCTTTCTCATCTTCTAGATAAATCAAACTACTGAGAGCAGCTCCCAAGAGAACCCAGAACAGGGGCTCTGGACCCTGCTGCTGCCACTGCTGTGAAGCCATGAGGAAGCCTGCACCTGCCTGCTCGTCCCCTGTGACAAGCGTTTACTAAGCCTCACCTTGCTCATCCAGATTACTATAAAAATCAGATCTGCAAAAACAAGTGTAAAAAAGTATAGGATGTAAAAAAGTATAGGATGACACTGCGATAATCCCCCCAGGAGTTTGGGTTGTCAGCTTGGAAAGAAGTAAATTCAGAGGAAGTGCTCCCATGAGGGTTTCCAGAACCTACGGGTGGACTTGAGGTTGGGATTTCACTGAGAATTCTGGTTTGTGACGCCTGCTCTTTGCTTTGTTTCTAAATCCTATTGCATCATGAAATAGTTCCAGTATACAGGCCAGTCCTGGTATCAGAGGGCTATAGCCCAAAAGATTTTCAAAGTTTTATGACTTGTGCTCAAAAGTACAAAAGTAGGATGCAGATGCAGTCCTGACTTGATGTTTAATTATCTACAAGGCTGTAGATGCCTTTGACATTATAAATACTTGCACCTTTGACCAGATACTCTTTCTGGGCTTTGGGATAGCATTCTGCCTACAAAGAAAAGCATAATATTTATTTACCTCCCCTTATTATAAACAGTAGATTCTACTGTATTTTTGCTACATTAAGCCAGTGTTCCTTGAGTCACTTAAAAAATGTTTTATCTGGTTTTTATTATCTGCCCTAGGAATCACTAGTGTCTTTTTAAAAGCACAAGATGGTTACTATGTCATATGTCCCATGTGCACTATGTTTCTGCCAATGGTGCCTCATAAGGCTATGTATCACACAATAGATTCAAGGGCCCCCTCTCCCTGCCCCTCCCATGCATTTTTCTCCACATAAACCAGAAAGATCCAGGCCCACATGCCTGTATGTGTCCATGAGGCTGGGAACTAACAAACCTGGACTGTTATAGAGAGTGAGGCAAGAGCCACGTCCAGACTGCAGATGTCCAGCGTGCTTCTGGAAACATCAGAGAATGGATAAAAGAACAAAATGATCACACAACATTTGTCACTGTTAAGCTGCATGTCATTGATCTTAGTCTTGTAAACATATTTATAGCTATAAGGATTCCTATGGTGCCATTGTCACAGGCAGATGATCCAGATTTATGTCTAAGCCAAAGAAATATCCCGCTGCTGTGCTGTGTTGTCCAGCACAGGTGAAGTGTCCTGGGTGTGTCTACGCATGTGAGTCAGAGTCACAAAGTTGTGATTTAACAGTGCTTCAGAGGTTCCGAGGCCAGGCTAAGACTTACTTGGCTTTGGTTTGTGTAATGTGTGTTTGGTTTTTAACAAATCCATGGAGGACACGTGATTTCACCTGCGTTCAGACATTTCATATCTCTAGAAGTGCCTTGAACTGAGTGTCTCTTGCTTTTCTGAGTCGATAGGGTCACAGCACTGACGTTACATCCACTGAGAAAAGCCACATCCTCTATTCTGAAGTGTATACTCATCCACTCTTTGACAAAATGCAGCTTTGTATTCTGGGTGATTTTTTTTTCCAATCATACATATGTGAAATTATGCTTTTCAGCTGTGGACTACAGAACCCCGGGAAGAAAGAAATGTATTCCCTCGTCTGGACACAACTCCACTAAGATACTGAAAATGAATGAACCATAGAAACACCAAGGATGAGACTTGGAGTACACGCAGTGTTTCCTGGGCAATGATGCCTTGAAAACTAACACTTCCTTCTGCAACCTCAATCCCTGGGCTTCTCTCAAAAAGATGCATGTTACAAATATTTACAAACTCTTCTCCCTTTTTTGAAATAAAGCAAATATACTCTTTTTTTTAACACAGAGCTTAATTTTATAAGTGTAAATGTTATCCTTATATTTCATGCCAATAGGGCTAGACTAGGGATGGGGGACAAATGGATTCAATCAAACATTCTTATTCCAAAAGAGTAAAAAGTCAAAGGGCAAAGGGTCATCCACCAGCAGTGGGGCCACCAGACACCATGTCCCAGAAATCTGCCAGGTGCTTCTCCATGGGAGAGCTTTGCTGGCCCCAAATGTCCCAGAGAATCTGGTGACTTTGCCTCCATGGAACCACAGGCCCAACTTAGCTCTCCTTGGCTTCATCTCTGTCAGGTGTGTCAGCTCCCACAGTCCCACCCTGGTCATCCATCAAGGCATGAGCCTGCCGAGGGGTGACCCATGTCTGGTAGACTTTGTATCTCTTCTGTGTGGCAGTCTCCCAACAAAGGGGTAAACTTTAGACAGCAAGTTACAAGAAACCTAGACATAGAAAGTTCAGAAAAAAAGACGAGGTGAAAACTCCAGTTCACTGCATGGAATAAGCCAAGGAAACAAACACCAAGGAATAAAAGTCATTCTCACAAAATAAAGGGGAATTTTGTTTCTTTTCTCTGTAAATGACTTTCCCCTCCTTTCTGTTATTGAAAAGATGATTTACATTAGGCTGTTATCACCAGGATTGAGTGGGACACATGTGAAAGGAAGTGTAGCAAAACTGTGCTCTGCTAAATGACCAGGCTAAGATCAGTCAGCTAGGGAGTTCATCAAGAGGCAACTCCAGGCAGTTTCACCGTATCTTTAAACTTTCCCAGAAAGCAGGATCAGTTTCTCCTCTGTTCTGTGAAAATTCCTGGGGAACCAGAGGCTCACCTGCCTCCCACTCTATCTTCACAGCTGCTGCAATCCACATCCACCCCGGCCCTGTGTTGCCTGGTGTCTGTATAAGTGCTTGAACCAATAAAGAACCTCCTAAATTTAGGACTCTTGCACTGCAGTTAGGAACAGCAAGTCCTTCCCTCACAGAACAGAAAAAAGGAGGCCAGAAAGTCCTCAGAATCTCGGTTTTCCAACACCTACTAGGCAGGGAGTGGAAAATTCTTGTCCACTACCGGCAATAGATTAACTCCATTTATGCTGCCATAGGTAACATTTACTAGATGTTGTAAATAGCACACAGCTTAGAAATCACATAAGTTGTGACCCTGGAGCTAATTAAATTCAGCATCTAATGGAGTGAAATCTATCGACAGCTCACTAAAATGAACTCAGAGAAGCAGGAGCTGCAGTGTGTTAAAGTAATAAAGTACTATTTTTTTTCCTAAGCTCTTAGAAGATTATTATAAAATTGCTCTAGGCCACTGTTAATGTGTTACACCCAATTACTATCCCTAAATCAGCAAGGACATGTCTATTTATTGGAAAGTAACTTACTTGTTATTGTTTCTATTTTTTATTCATACTTAAAAATTGGACAGTTGTTAAATATTGAAATTGAGCAAGACTCATCCAAGATGTTAGGTTAATGACATGCAGAGACTAATTCGTGTTGTATTATCTCTGTTTCCAGGCACTTTTCACGTCTAATGTAATTTTAGCTCAGAGAGCATGAGTCCACGCCAACTTCTTCCATGATTCCATTTTTAAAAGCCGAAATTTTTTCACGAAGAGAAGAGTTTTATGAGCCAACACAGGCTCCTACCTCACAGAGACAAACATCCATTTGACACTTTCTCAAGGGCAGTGAGGATTATGTGCAAGCCCTAAGGTCAAGGACATGAAGAAACAGGACCTGTGATTACCTAAAATCAGCCTGTACCTCCAGTTGCACATGGCACAAAGGCCTCATCCTGTCCTCTGTGACCCTGCAATTGAAAAGGCTCAGAACCACAGGGGAGGGGAACGCACCAATGAGACCCAGGGACCTGGAACACCGATGCAATCAGCCCTGTTTCAAGAAAGCGCTGAAATGAAGATCTAAATGACAAGGTAGAGAGATCAAGGCAGACGCTTAATCACATAATGAGCTGCTGCTGCCGCGTCTATAAACAGACCAAGTCCAGCTACTACAGGGCTGCAGACACTGAGTGGTTTGGGTTTGTGATTCTTTAAGCCAGGAGTTCCCGTGGGAGCACAAACAGAGCTTGCAAACTCTGCAGCAATGTTCTGTATAAGTTGGAAGGTTCTCCTGGCCAGCACCAGCGCATGTCAGAGCAGACAGGCTACTTAACCCAACCAGGCCTCCCCTTTTGCACTAATGTGACAAGACACTAGCTGAAGTGTCTTTTGAAAAAGCAGAGAGAAAAGTTCCATCTTTGCTCCAATTATTTAGCTAATTGGCACCATCCCCGACTTTGTTTTTATCAGTGAAGATGAATCCCCCAAAAGTTGCTGATCTGGCAGAGGGATACTGTCCTCATCTTGCACTAAACGGACACAGGCTGATATAACACTAAATGAATTCTGAAAAATGGAACAGCAGACTCATGAAAGCAGAAAATCCAAACAATTAAGGCATCTACCAGCCCCAGGGCCTCCGTGCTCCCCATCAGGGTCGTAGAAGGCCATTCCCACTAATGGAGCCATTTCTGTGCCCATTGATGCAAATACCATTTCACACAAGACAATATTTCGAGTGGGAACAGTTCAGCTTCCCACAGTGGAGTGGGGAAAGGGGGGCAAGCAAATACCCTCTGCAGGTCTCAGGAGAGCAGGTCCACCTATGAGAGCCCGCACCCCCTTGCTCTCATACCCCCACACAGCACACCTCATCCTGTCTCCAACTGGCCACCAGCTGTCTCTCCTGCCAGGCAGGGCTATTTGCGGTATATTGTGCATCTCCAATGGCAGATCCCACGTGGGAAGAAAACAGTGCCGATACCCTCTCTGAATCCAACACCCACTGGTCATCTTGTGTCCTCAAATTTACCTTGTCCATTTCTGACATGTGGGACTCACATCTGGTTTGCCCTTAAGATTGGATTTCCCCTGTACTGGCTGACCCAGAGAGCACCGCCTCCCCTGGACACAGTTCATCAGGTGCAATCAGCCATGCTACTGCTTTTCATTGAAAGTCAAAAACCACTATTCTGCCAAGTCTGTTCGCTCAACGTTGTCTTAGCAAGGTCACCTTACCTCAGTGTGACTCCACCAGCACCTCCTACTTCCATCTCACCAGCGCCTTTAACAAATATGGGCATTTCCCCTCCCAGTAAGCTTTTTGCTGCTGATTTTCAGAAAGGGGAGGTAAGAAAGATTGAGAGCCTGTCCTCATCCTCAGCAGCCTGACTCCTAGCATGCTTGACCTCACCACATCCTTGAAGAGAAGCCACTGTTATTCTACCCAGGCTCACTTTTCACTCTGACAGACATGGGTGTCCCGTACATAGCACAGCCCTGCTTGTTCCAAGAACACCCGACCATCAGTAGGGGCTCATCAGGGCACCTGGTACCTGACCCTGCTCTGCCCGTCCCATTTTCTGAGTCCGGAAAGCAAACACATCACAAGTCTTCACTCCTTAAAGAAATGCCACGTCCTCCCTAGATTAGTCCAAGGATGGCATTTTTCTCATGATCAGAGCCCTAGGTTTTTATAAGTCATGTCATTACACAGAAATACAAGCACCAGCTGACAACATGCATCCAACATGATATAGCAGAGGGCTCCCCGATGGTCGAGGTCAGGTGGTTACCTGCTGCTACTCTAATCTGATTATAAACTAAGACAAAATTTGAATTTATTTTAAATGGTAACAAATTCAATATGCAAATCAATGTCACTGTGATAGGATCAAATGCTTTTCAAACAGAGCAAAGAAGTAAGGTTTTCTTTGAGTATTATCTTTTAGGCATAACATTAAGAACTAGATATTAAACCAGAGATGAGCTGATCTTCTTAAGAAGCTCAACAAACATGAGAGCGAAAGAAATGAATGACAGATGAGACATCAGATCTCAGCGCACCTGAGGAGGGGAGTGGGAGCTAAAGTATCCAGAGCAGGAAGACAGTCAGGGAGGGAATGGCCAGGGGCCATGTGGGAAAGGTACAGCTCAGCCTACAGAAGCAAGGGAAGGATCAAGTGTACCAATGAGCTTAAAGAGGCAAAAATGCCTGTCAATTCTCAGGTGGCAGATATCACTTGCATGCATGCAGGTAGAACTACAGATGAAGATGCCAGAGTAGTGACCACAGATGACAGAAAGGACTTGGCCAGGTAACACTGTATTTGAAAATAATGGTGTTATCGAGACATGGATGCACAGGCTTGGACATGTCCAAAGGGCATTGGTGACATGGCACAGCTCTGTCAGGAGGGCTGGAAATGCACTTTCTTTAACAAGGAGCAAAAGCAGAATATCAAATGTAAAGGTGACATTTGGAGAAACAAAGGCTGAGATGGCACGTTTTCATGTGTGGCTATTTGCTGGTAGACTAAAGCACTTCCCACAGGGATGCTGTGCTTCCCACAGCGGGGAGCAGCTGGCCATTTGGCTGCCAACTATGACAGTTTTCAAAGATGGAGGCTTACAGGGAGCAAGGAGTAAAGAAAATAGCTTCACCGGCTGCATCAAAGCCGCACAGGCATGAAGGGGCTGCCGGCTAATGAAGATCATCTCCTCTCCTTCGTACGAGACGAAGGCAGAGTTTCAGTTGTATAATAAAGAGATTCTTCCAGTGCAGAACTGCATAACATCATACTCCGTCTGGGCCCCATGCATTATTAACTCCCTCAAAATTAAAGCATCTCTTCTAGTCTCAGGGGAGGCAGAGGCAGATCATGGAACAACCAGAGGCTTTGAAGTCAGATAAACATGCGGAGCCCAGCACCATCATCTCCAAGGACATGATCCGGAGTGGATTCTTTGACCATTTCTCACTGTGCAACAAAGACAGAGCTGCCCACCTCTCAGGATCTGAGCTGTCAGAAAACTGGGTGAACCCCAGAGGCCACTGGGCCCTGGCCGCCAGTCTCTGGAGCTGCTAGGTGAGACCCTCTCTGGGTGTGTGACTGCACAGAGGTGATAGGCCTAGGGGAAAGGTGGCCCATAGACCTAAGAGAGAGTCAGTCACCAATCAGGCTGTTGCCGAGTAGATGTGGAAGCCACCAAGATGGCCAGGGTCACAGAGGAAGGAGGTGGAGATGGGGTAGCAAGTGGCGTCTTGCATGCAAGGAAGGCGCCTGAGCAGTGACCATGGACCAGGCTGCCCTTAGGAGGAGGCACTGGAGTTCATGGGCAAAGAAGGTAGAAACCAGAACAACAGGGAGCTCCATGTGAAAGAAGATGGGGGGGGAGGTGAGGTGTGGAGGGTAATGACTGTGAAGAACTTCCCACATGGAGGTGCCTCCTCCCCATAACTCGCCTAGCCCCAGTGTGTGCAGTGCACCAGGCTCCCCACCCACCAGCTTGTAGAGACTGACATGGCTTCTCCATATATCCTTGTCTACTCCTAGCTGTGTCCTGAGTGCCTAGAAAGGACTGTGAGACTCCTGAGAGGATCATCACAAAGAAAGACTCACAGCCGCCAAGCAGCTGTGATCTGGAGAAAGTGTATCGGCAGAGGTGATAGGGGTGCTGTAATAAAATTGGGGACCATGACCCCAGCATGTTGCCCTAGAATAGCAGTCATTGTACCATGTTGGGTGGAGACTAGGAGAAGGGAAGCCAAGCCTTCTCTGGAGAAGAACAGAGTGAGAGGACTTAAGGAGAAGAGGAGAAAGAAGAAGGATAAGAAGAGAGAGTAGAGGTGAAACAGGGAGTCTGGAGGCCTTGGAGATGCTGCTGTCATGCACAGAATCAGGGCAGGAAAGGAGCCACACTGTGGGTTTCCATCCCCAGCCTGGGTTGGTGAGGAGCTGGGGAAGCATGTTGGAGATACTTGTGACCTGTGTGTGCTGACTTGGAAACATGGTACTTGAGAACTTGCTTTAACGTAGAAACTATGAAGCCTGGAAATTGTCTGGAGACCTGAAGAGAACTTGCTGTGTTGTTTTCATCATGAGACATGGTTGCTGCTGTTGTTTCAAGTGAGTCTTGCTGGTTTTGGGCCACTTTAGAGTTGAAGCTGAAAGAAAGTGGTGCTGTGCCTTTTGGAGAGGAATTGAAGATGCCATTCTAGTTTCCTCATTGGATTTGAATCTCCTGCTTTTAAAGGAAGAATGACAGTGCTATCTTTGTTTCTTCATCTGGCTTGAAAGTGGGACAGCTGCCATTTTGTGGTTGCACATGGTTGAAGGAACCTTGTGCCATTTTTGGACTAGAGACTAAACTGGTAGACAAGATAGTTAAAGAGGGTCCACTGTATGCTCAGTGACTCTTTTCTATTTTGTCTTTAAATGAGCAAATTTGTTTTGCCTCTTCTTAAGGTTAGTGGGCTCTTGCTACTGCTTGTGCGGGCTGGGATGAACCTGATGAGTGGCTGGGTTTAAAGGGTCAGTTGCTCATGCTTTTAAAGTTTAGTTAAGTTCTCTCCTTTGCCTGTTTTCTTACCTGATTTCACTATAATGCCAACTTGCAGCTTAAGTGTGTCCTTATTTTACAGGGCAAGAGACTACAGTCTGGGTAAGCAAAAGAGTGCCAAGTGAGGGTCAGGGTAGGATGCAGTAAGGGGCTGGATTGATGTCTGGTGACAATCTGAACATTCCCCCCCCCCCCGCACCCGTGTTCTGAAGCCCAACACTCACCCTTCATCAGCAAGCACTCTAGATGTGGATGTCACTCACAGATGACACATCAGAAAACAAACAAAAGCTGATACTGGAGGGTGCCAGTAGCTGACACTTCCCCCAAGATGTGACTTCAACCTCACTAACTACTGTGGATGCTCAGGCCTGACCCCATCAGACACTAGGTAATTACTAACCCCACCCGTATCCCAGGATCTGGAGGGTATTGACATAAAATAATGGAGTCCCATCTTCTAAGGAGCAAAAGGATTAAAATACATTCAGAGATAAAAGAAGTAAAATACCCTTGCAAAATGTAAATGACTTCTTCCATAGCAACAACGATAATGTACTAATTCTAGGAGTCAAATAAATTATTCAAGGACCCTGCCATTTAGTTTGTTTCTCGGCTCCATGGGGAAAAAGTAATTATGTCTACACAGCAAGCTGATAACAGATGTCTAGGAGGGGCACAGCCAAGGTGGTGTCTTCAGAAACCGCCATGTTTGTGTTTTCCTGAAAGATGTCCTTGAAGAGACCTTGGGCTCAGTCAGCCCAGGGCCTCCTTTTACATCCGGGCTACTAATGGTGCCAGTAATTCAGGGGTACAGGTGGACGCAGGGGTGTGGAAGGGGAGAATCCGTTCTGATAGGCAGTGCTAGGTAGAGTCACAGCGACAGCAACAGTGGGGTGCAGTGGTCAGCTGGGCTGGGCCCACCCCTCCCCAGGAGGGTAATGGGTGAGCCCAGCTCAGCCCCCTGTGGGGGGCTGTTCTTCTGCAGCTCTGTCCATGATAGTGATGCCAGCACTGGCCCCCAAGATGGTCACTCACCCAAGAGGGCCAGCACAGGGTTAGCTGGCAGTGCCCCACGGACAGGGACTCAAGGGAGCCCACCCCAAGTGATATCCTACAACTGGAGGCTCCACATTCTTCTTGGAGTGCACCAGGTCAGAAAAGCCAAGGCTGGTCCAGCTACTCCACAGGAAGAAACAGGCTACAGCTTCCGGGAAGCGACTAGAGCACCCAGGAAGTGCTGCTTAAAGTGTAAGAAATTTCTTCTGCCCTTCCCCATCAGTATCCTCAATGGGGCTGCCCCGAGCTGAACTTCTCGTTTAGTTTTTGCTTCTCTCCCTGGAGACACTTACCTTGGGTTGTAATTTTCATGACAAGTGCTGTCATTTCTCATTCTTCTCATAAATTCTAAAAAGGGAGAGTAGCTTATATTTTGTGGGTGGCCTTGTTATTAAAGACTCAGGTGCAATGTGCTTGAAATTCCTGACCTTTTTTCAAAGTGGATAGATAGGGTTTTTGTTGTTGTCTGTGGAAAGCTTGCACTGACATTTTAACTATGGAAAACAATGTTGATAAATCTGTTCTATATGTCACCTCACCAAACCCCAGAAAGGTAGGAAATAGAATAGCTGGGAGATATTTCAAATCTGAACTGTGAGACCATGCAAGCAAGGAGAGAATCCATCTGCACCGACCTTCCGGCCGCAGTGCAGGGCCCACAAACCTGTCCAAGTGTGGCCTCCACCTGGCACTAGAGCATATCATAGGGGTGGGGGGAGCATTCTCAGACAAAGGCCATTTTCTGGAGGAAATGCCTAATTCAAGTCTATGCTTATCACCCCCACTATAAGCTAGTAAATAAAACCGCTGAAAGGGGAAACATCCATCTTGTTCTCTGCTTAGAGTGATCGACTCCAGAAGCAGTGACCAGAGTGGTGGGTCAACAGGGCAGTCCCTCAAGCTGTTTATATATAGCATTTTAAACCTGGTTTCATGAAGTTTTGATGTCTTTAACTGGACAGGAGTCTCCTCCTGGTCTAAAATACAGCTCGGCTTGGAGAGTTGTTGGAATTACGGGAAAATGAAGCCCCCCCCTAATATTTAACCCTGGAGTACAGACAATCATAAAATACTCATATCTAGTGTGGTGGGTTGAGTTCTTTCTGATATTCTTTCCTCCCCCTAGCAGTGAACATTCTGCTCAAGGATGTATATTTTCTTACCAGCGTGTTTAGTTTTGAATTTTTATAATTATTTATATATTCTTATATTTAAATGTACTTTCAAACTGTGTTAAAGTGTCCAAAAGAAAGCCATTAACTTGATTAATTGATAGTCTTTTGTAGATTGTAGGTTTTTCCCTGTAGAGGAACAAGGACACTGAGAAACTATTTAACAGGTTAACGTTTCTCGGTGTATTTTGGGAGATCATTTCCTCTTAAATAAATGTGCTGATTTACTTAACACTGCTTCAGAAAGCACACAATGCAATTTTTAAAATATGCAAATATTGCATTGTTTTTCTTTTTCTTTTTTAACATTGGAAGAAAAAATAAAATGTCCTACTTGAAAATACTGCCTTTCTATTTTTGAAGCAAAAAAAAAAAAAAAATCCCAGATCCACATGAAAATGTCAGGTAAATAATTGAGTCTAATTGGTAACTTACAAAGGAAAAAAATATCCTTGGTTCATCTTTAATGAAAACTAGTAGAGAATTTTCCAATAAAACAAAAGTAGTCAACAGAACAGCTAACACCTACTTAAATACACTGAAATGACCACAGGTAGTCACAGGCAGTAGCAATCTCCTCAGACATTTATCTCTTCCACCTATCTTCTGCCTTCCAACAAAGTGATGGATCAAATTTGTTGCCTAAGAAAATATGGAAAAATGATGAAAACTAAACACTTTTTATCTTTTGAACTTTAAGTTTTCTCTTTTGAATACCTGTATCTTAATTTCTGCAGGTTGACATTATTATCATCATGGCTAAAATCCCCTCCATTCCCCCTTAATGTGGGCATCCACATCCAGATTTCTACCTTTTAAATGTGTGTCAAGAACTGGGATACTCTCAATAATAGCTAAACCTGGGGGAAACCTGCTTTCTTCTCAGAATAGTTTTACTTCATTTGGTATTAAACAAGAACTCATAAAATATTATTTTCAGGCTCAATTTCTTCTTTAGACGATCTATCTATAAAAAGACCTACTGTTGGCCCAAGTCTTGTGGTTTTACATGATTGCACAGAACTGAGACAGAGGGAAGGCTGATCTCCACAGCCAGCCTATTAACCCTAACTCTGGTGTGTTTTTGTATAGACATGGCATCAAAGCAGAGAGGCAGCAGGGAAAGTCAAAGCAGCAAGATGACACCATCTAGGACTCGCGGGCAAGGGGCTGGTCACAGTCAAGTCCCAGCTGGTTCTATCTCCTTGCCAACTGACTCTCAAATAAAGCAGGCTCTCTTTTCAAATACCTGATATCATTTCTGATCTGGGTTGGGAAAGGACCCCGCTACTTGCTGACATCCACAGGGTGAGTTTAACTACAAACAGCAACAACTTCTAAAAATATAATAAGGGGGTCTTCAAAAGATCATAGGTAATTATACCTTAAACCATGTTCCCAAGCCCAATCCATAGATAATAGCTACAGATGGAAGAAATGTAGATTTGTATTCACACCTTGATTCAACCACAACTACCTGTTATCATTAGGATTAGTAGTAGTAATGGTGGTGACCAGGGTAACATCTAGATATTAGGCTCCTAAACAAGCTGAGCAGAAAAGCAATGCATCCCTGGGTAGTCATAGGGTCATGTAATCCCCACATAACGCCACACAACACGTGTGTCCCAAGAACACACTTTCAGTGTGAACGTTCAGCCCAGGAAGGTAGTGGCTAGTTTCACAAGCAAGTATTTCTCTAATTTGCAACCACAGAATTCAGAGTTAGCCTTCACAGGCCCAAGATGGAGACCATCAGTCCCTGAGGCCATCCCCCTGGAACCACTATGTTTCCTCTCACACTCTTGGGCCAAGGCTGTTACTGGTGTGATAAGTTCATAAGTGCCTCTGGAGTGAATTCAGGGTTCTGGAGGACAAGCCCAAAGGGAAGGCAGAGCAGGAGCTCATGTTGCTGCCGTGGGGCCTGAAACAGTAGCAACTGTCCAGCAAGGTTGATCCTGACTCTGCATTTTAAATGCCCCAGGACTTGCCCTGAGTCCCTGGCCGGAGTGGTCATGCCATCACCCCCTTCTCCTTAGTGATGCACTTGATCACCATCATGAGTGACAGTGAAAAAAATCCCAACAGAGAGATCAAGTTTCCACCACTTCCTTTTTATACAGACCGAATTATTTGAACAGAGATGTGTTTTAAACAACTGGCTTCTATATACTCCTGTGCAAATGAATCTTTGAATTCTTGCTAAAAGATGGAGATTCTGGACAAAGGTGGGGCACTGAGGTTCTGAATCATTAACAAAGCTTTTGAGGATGCTGATACGCTGAGCACAGCCCATAGGTGAGGAGGCATCAAACCATGGAGGGAGTCCCTGTAATTGTTTGGGAAGAGGAGACTGAGGTTTAGTTTTTAACTGATGTAAGTAGTGATTAGCTAATGAGGGAGAACAAGGGACAGTTCAAGCAGAAAGGAAAGGATATGTAAGGTAGGGGTGTGTGTGTGTGTGTGTGTGTGTGTAAGTGTATGTGTGAAAAAATCTAAATATCAGCATTCTTAGTCCTGTCATGAAGTCTCTGCCTTCCCATGAGTCATTATTCTGAACCTTAAACTCTGCTTGCTCTTTTCTTTGCCGGCTGGGACAGAAGGGAAGAGTGGATTGGAGATGGGTATTTTCAGGCCAGTTAGCACACAGGGGAGCATGTCAAGGGGCTCTTTACATCATCTCCCCTCACCCCTGCTGGCAGCATAAAGAGAGTTTTCTCCATCATTTACCTTGAAAACCAGCTGAACTCCAGTGGTAAAACTCACCTAAGTGTGGGGTTCCCATCTGATTGCATCCCCCAGGGGTATTTAACTCCCCCTGAGCTTCCAGGGATGTGCTGGATATAATTCTTCTTCTCTTAACCCAGTGCTGGTCCCAGTAGGTTTCTGCTCTTGTAAGTCGTGATTCCCCAGCTGCCTGCCTGTCTCCCCAACGCTGAGGGCAGCCATTTGAACACTGAGGCCAGTCATTTGCCCCACAACCTCACGTCTCGTTAAGAAAACATCTTTAAAATTCCTACAAGAGCTTCCTTTAGTTGTTGATTTTTCAGTCTGTGCAGTTACTTGCTTTTAAGTAAACAATTTGAGCAAAAAATTTGGAGCAGTGACTCGCAAGCTTCTCATGTCAGAAACTAAACTTATTTTTAAGAAAAAGACCCAAAGAGGAAAAATAGAAGAAAACAAAAATGAAGCACAAACCACCAGACAATGGAATAAAGGACAGAAATAATACCCAACCACCACTGTAGAAACCTGATTTTTCTGTTGTTTGTGATGAGTAGTCGGTTTTCATCCTAACTCCTCCCTGGAGAAATTACTAGCCTTTTAGTTTTTATTTATATAAAGCTAGCGTCTGAGCAACTCCTGGGAGAATTCATTACAAGCACAGGTATGTTTCTAACTTTCTAACGTGCCAACGGGAAGCTGTAAGCAAGCAGGGTTAATCCATCAACCCCGTGGAGAGAAATTACTAATCTGTTAAGACTTTATGAAAATACAATTTCCATAAAAACAGACAGTCCTTTAAGGGACTGAATTCTTTGCAAGTTTGCATACTCCTTCCAATTAGAACATTAGAACAACTGCCTCTGATCTTCCCCCCATGAAACCTTTTGCAGCCATTTTAGTCATTTTAAGTAGCACCAATATATCTTGGTGGGCAGAGGGGAGGTGTTACGCACACAGAAGGCTGCTCTTGACATACCTGATAAATAAGAACAGTCAGAAAGTTGAACAGAGGATGGGAAAAGGTGTTAGTTTTTTGTAGGGGAATTTCGAGGACAGACTTTAAAACCTAACAGACCTTATACAGCGTCTGGTTCTGCATATCAAGCACAAAATATTGGGCAAAACTCATAAAACTTCCACTCCTACACAAAAATAGAGGCCATCAGATCCTTTGGAAACATTTTGGAGATGAAGGCTACTATAAATATGCAAATTACATAATGCAAATATTTAAAGATAATGAAAACTCTAAAGCAACCGGCATGTTGACTGGTCCTCAATAAATATGCCTTTTTATTGTTCTGTATTATTTATAGACACTGGCACATCAGTTGTAATATTTGCACAGGTACAGCTGTATCTACAGTAACTACTGTAAAGGGCCTTGCAGGGGCATGGGGGAGGATAGGAACTGCACAAAGGAACAGCATCCTCGCACTAGTTCCTCCCAAAACTAAACAGTTTTCTGAATTTAAATGATGAATTCATTTAAATGAATGATTTATTCATTTAAAGCTCTATCTGGCTTTCATTTGAAACACACCCACCAAGGGTTCCTGGTCTCGTCGTGATGTCCAGATTTATATTTTAGAGAAGTGGTTGGTGGCGATGACAGGAGGCCAGGGCAGCCACCTCTGTGATGGGCTGGCTGCAGCATGAGTGTATCTAATGGGAGGTTGTCACTGAACAGGGTGGCAAAACCACTTCTGGCTAAGAGGAGGTTTATTACCAATCAACATGGCCCATATGAGATAAAGAGCTGACTGGAGTGGAAACTGAAGCCAAGTCTCACCAGCTGAATTTCACCAAGCTCAACAAATCTGTGCCCTGATTCCTTCTCACAGAAAGCAAGGTCCTTCCATCTCAGTTCGGATGCTCCATCCTCTGACTGCTGACTCAGCCCAAGCAGAGTCTGACTCTCCTTCTTCCAGGTTTCTCTTACATCCCTCAGCTCTGGATTTTCGCACCATGCATTCTCCTGTTCCACTGTTGTGTGCTTCACAAGATCAGAGTTAACGCTGCAGCAACATTGGTTTATACAGGAACAGCAGAGTGCCAGGTGCATATCCCCTCCTTTTAAGCCCTACTTTTGCTTTCTCTTATTTATATGTTTATTTATTTATTTTGAGACTAGATCTCGCTATGTGGCACAGGGTAGTCCTGATCCCATGGACTCAAGCGATCCCTGTCCTCTTGCCTCCCAGACCTTAGATTATTGGTATGTGCGACCAACCTGGCTTAAATAACTTCCTAGAGATCAAGATCTATATCACTGCAAATTTGACTGCTACATGGTCAAATTTTACCAGAGCTCACAAAAAATATATGGTGAATTGTCTGTAAAATATTGGGGAGAAAATGGGCCTTTAGCTAAAGATGCATAGCATATAAAATGGAACAGCACATAAAAGATAAACTGTCAACCTTTGTGATACTCTGGACAGAAGGGAGGAGATGATCCTTAGAGAAAGACAAGCACCAGATGACAGATGACATCACTCATGCATGGAATGTAAGGAACAAAGAAAACTACAAATAAATCCTTGGATACTGGCAGAAATGAGGTTACCAGAGGGGAGAGTAGGGGCAAAGGAAAAGTAGAGGGAATTCATGAAGTTTATAGACTGTGTTAAAGAATATTCTTTAAAAGCATGCTTGCTGATCTTTTTTAATACCTTTACAATTTTAAAAGCTCTGCAATATATGAAAGTTGCTGTGTTTTCCATACTATTTTGATTTAGATGTATAAATGAGAAGAACCAGTATTGGAGGATCATTTACCCTCTTGTTCTGTATTTATACAGTGAATTGGCCTTTTGTGATTGACTTTCCCAAATTTGCATATTTCAGAATTTATATCCCCAAATATAAATCTTATCTGGAGCTGGGTGGAGATGAAAACTAATTAATTGCTACTGAAATTTACACTTGCATATCACCACAGTAATACTTTTAACAATGATTTGAGAAGCAGGTGGCATTTGTACATTTTTTAATTCCTGAGTTTGGTTCCAAAATTTTATTTGAAATGTTGGAAGGAAAAAAAAGATAGTCAAAAATAAATACAATAAAGAAAAATAAACAAAATTGGCAAGCTTTTAATTAGACCAAATGTGAAAGACTCACAATCAAAATGAAAGAGGAAATATTACAACTGACACCACACAAATAAAAAGATACCACTGTGAGTAATGATTAGTAAGTTGAATATTAAGGAAGATTTGGAGTCCTGATGATATAAAACACACCAAAGCTGAATTATGAAAAATAGACCTATAATTTGCACAGAGATTGAATCAGGAAACAAAAAAACTTCAAAAGATGTACAAGAAAAGTGTAGAAATAGATGACTTATTTGTGAGTTCTACTAAACATTTAAGGATGAATTAAGACTAACCCCTGTTCAAACTCTTCTAAGACACTAAGAAGGGAAGGGGATGTGTCCCAACTCACCTTATGAAGGCAGCATTATCTTCACACCAAAGCCAGAGACCACACATATGTGCATGTGCACATGCACAAACACACACATACACAACAACAACCAGGTTAATAACCTTGATAAATATAGATATAAAATTTTTCTTCAAAATACTAACCAACGAATTCAAATTACTAAACAACAAACTCAAGAGCACATTAAAAAAAAGATTCCACAAGTGGAACTTACCCCTGGGCTGTAGAAATATTTCTGTACATGAAAATCAATTATTGTAATATACCACATTAACCAAATGAAGGATATAAATCACACCATTATATCAATTATATGTAGCAAATGCATTTTTTTTTGAGACTAGGTCTCGCTATTTTTACCCTTGGAACCGCAGGCTCTTATTGCCCTAGGTACCACAGACTCAAGCAATCCCCAGCCTCAGCTTCCCAGGTAGCTGGGATTACAGGCGCGCACCACCACGCCCAGCTATTTTTTTTGGAACTAGTTCTCGCCACGGGCCCCCAGGCGGGACTCGAACCACGATCCCTAGCCCCGGTCGCTTCATAGGCTGAAGCTTACAGGCATGAGCCACCGTGTCTGGCGCAAATGCATTTTTTAAAAAATGAACTCAATTTCATATCATAGAAGTAGAAGCAAACTACCTCAACATAATGAAAGACATTATGTTGGATGTACAGACATCCAACAGTTCAGATGGTATGTCAGTTGCAAGCTTCTGACTCTCCTCACTTTGCGCAATAGAGCACCGAAGTCCTGGAAAAAATCAACAGACAAGAAAGAAAAATTAAAGGTATAAATGGGAGAAGAAGCCAATGTCTTTTTTTGCAAATGACCTTGTCATATATATATATATATATATATATATATATAACCTAAAACCTTCACTGAAAGGTGAAGAATAAACAGATTCTGATTTCAGGAACCAGAATCAACATACAAAACCAGCATGTTTCTAGATACTAGCAATGAATTATCAGAAAAGGAAATTAGAAAAAAGAAATCTATTTAAATTTGCACCCAAATTAGGAATAAACTTAGCTAAGAAGTGAAAGAGTTGAATGCTGAAGATTAAAAACATTAATGACAGAAATTAGAGAAGCAAATGGAAAGACATCCCATGTTCATGGGTTGGAAGACTTAACTACAATTAAAAAGAAAATATCCATACCACCTACATCTACATGTTTCATGCAATTCCTGTCAAAATTCCACTGATATTTTGTTACAGAAGTATAAAATAATCTAGTAAAATTCATAGGAAATCATGTGAGACCCTAGCTAGTCAAGCCATTTTTTCTGGTGCTGGGGAACAAAGAAAGTCAGTTTATCACTAGGACTCATTTTCCATGTGTTTTGCTGGCAATGTCCTGCTGCTTACCTGTGACATCTGTGTAAACATCAATGGAGCCAGGTAGGCAGGTCTTCACATGAACAAAAGGCATTTTCAGTCTTGTCTCTGCCAACATTTGTTTTCAAATTCCAACATTTATTTATTTTTGTGATATTTTCTTTTTCTTTTTTATTTGATTACATATGTATATATGAAAACAACCCAAATGTCCCAAAACTGATGAATGGCTGAAAAAACTGTGGTATATCTACATGATAAAATAGTATGCATCAATCAAAAAGACAAATGTATGTCATTCGCAGCAACATGGATGGAGCTAGAAGGAATCATGTCAGCGGAAATAAACCAGAAAGAAATAAAAGAAATATTGGATGGCCTCTCTTATGTAAGGGAAAAAGGGAAAGATAAAACCCTGCCCTTGATGTATAAGGGATAAAGGGAAAACAATCTGCCGACTCTGAGCCACACACCTCCCCCAGAGAGAACACTTCAGACCCAAAAACATGGCACCTGGGGTCCTACAATAAAAGCTGCTTAAACAAAGAAATGAAATAAGTCAGTTCATCCTTCTTTCCACCTCTCCCTTCCTTATTTCCTTCCTCCCTCCTTCTTCTCTAAAGCTACCTGAACAGACTTCAAAGTAAAAACATTGCTTTAAAAAGTAGAAAACATTCTGCCAAACCCCACGATTACTGAAATAGGACTGCAGTGTGCAGCCTCCATAATACATTTTATTCAAAGCTATTTTATCACCGAAATCTAGAAGTGAAAACTATTAACAAATCTGATTAAAATCACGATGCTGCACACTTGAAGCTATTTCTCATTACATTCCTGTATATTCCAGCTCACTCTGCTGTGAGTGCAGACAGCTGGGAACGCCTAGCTAGAGGTCACAGTTCCTGAAGAGACTTCCAGCCCACGTTCCTAACGCAGTTAATTGTTCTTCCACTTTCTAGAGACTTAAAAGGATGGTTTTAGTGGCAAAATAACCATAGTGATGAATCCCCTCAAGAGAAACAAAGTGGTTTGAATTTGTTATAAAATGTGATTGAAAATAAGCTTCAAGAGATTATTTTTAACCTACAAATGCATGGTTTCCTAATTCCACTGCCACAGCTATGAGAGAAAGAGAAAAAAAAAAAAAAAACACCTGCTGGAACATTAATTTTAGTGTGTTTAGTGTCCCCAAGAAATAATTTTTCAAAGTATTTTTGATGTTGAAGATAAAATCCTGCCCTTGATATTAAAAAATATGATCAAGGCAGATACCACAGCGCCTTTAAATGGAAGGATTATCGCTATGAAATTGAACACGTATATTTCTGCAGGAGATCTATAATCCCCAATTTTGGGAACAATGATTTCCATCTTTATTTGCCTATAGAACATCTATGATTCAGATTAACCTGACAGCTTTATGAGACATGATAATTCTGTCCAATTGAACGGAACAAGACAGGGATGTTTCTCTACCACAACAGTGTTACAAATATCAGCACAAAACTCAGCCATCCTATTAGTGGTATTATTTTGTTTCTTGATGACTAGATTAAAACATGCTCCTGCATATATTAAAAAAATGATAATAATCTCCAGTAACCAAATAATTTTTGTCTGTAAATGACTGTTCATATGCAGAGTTTTCCCTGATCCAGGAATTGAGCTGGTGTTCGGTCTACACAGAATCAGCTGTTCAAACAGGGAGCTTGAATCAAGGACTTTGACCTGTTATAGGGTCTAGTGGGAACTCAGGGAAACAGATGAGAATTACACCCCAAGTGGAGAGTCCCTTGTTCTCCTGAGATTCCGACTATGCTGATATCACTGGAACTGAAGCATCTTTCCTTCCCAGAAGGCACTCTCTCCAGGACAAGGGAGAGATGTCTGAGACAGGGCCTGTTTCTGTGGGGGTTCAGATAAGATGGACAATAGTTAAGAAATGCTTGGATGCGTTAGCGCACTGCCCTGCATTTGCTGGGGTAGGTCCAAAGCTCGGTGAGCAGCCAGGACTAGGAAGTCAGGCCAGGCTGGGGCCGAGGGCCAGCAGGCGGGAGAGAAGCTGGGGTGATGCAGTCCTGTGATGGTGCCCGGACCTGCTCAGCCTTCGAATCTCCCGAGGGCCGCGATCCTGGCAGGCCGCCCAGGTCACAGAAAGGTGGGTGTGGGCTCTCAGAGACTTGGGGCCAGGCGTCGCCTTCCGCTTCTAGGTATTTAGCCAGAGGGTAGTTTTGTTTTTTTCCCCCGAAGTCATTTCTCAGTGGAAATAAAGGAGAACGAAGACCACCGCAGCCTCTTCTGCAGCCATCCCCATCTCAGCAGGTTCATCCTCAGCTCCAGCAGCTAAAGAAGAATGTGGGGGCCTCCGCCTCATCCCCACAGGAGCTTTAATAGCGAACAGGGGAAAGTGGTCTGCAGGGAAAGATCAAAAATTCTGCCTCCTCCGCGATGCTGCCCTCTTATCCCCTTACCCCCGCCCCAGGTGACTCCACTGTATTATTTGTGTTCCCCGCGTCCCAGGTGAGCCCTCTCACGCATGCGCAAATGCATGATCCAGGTGTGCACCGGCCAGGCCGCGGCAGGCCCCAGGTGCCGGCCACGGAGGCTGATGGCGGAAAAGCCCAACGGACTCCCTCACCCTGCAGAGCTCCGGGTCAGCCGGCTGCACCCCCTCGCTGGAGTCGAACCCAGGCCGCCCAGCTTGAGTTCAGGCCCCTGACTCTTGCCCTGCGCAGGCTCCGGCCTAGGAGCGCCGTTTCCAGCTGGGTTGACTGTGACCAATCCAGTCGCCACGTACAGGTGCCCCCTGTGGTGCAGCCATAGCAGGTGCAGGTCGGTCTGTGCAGTCGCTCACAGAAATCACTGGCACATGAAATCACATGCACACTAGACAGGGCGGCCGGGCCAGGGGACTTGCAGGACTGGGGGTGTGGGGCTGGGAGTATGGCAAGCCCCCAGGAGTATCCACACTCTTTCCCTGGACTCTCATCCCACATGTGTACTCCCACTCTCCTTTACCCCCTCTCCCAGACCCAGGTGTGCCCACTCACATGTGCATGCCCACGGGCCGCCCAGTCATGGGGAGGCCACACCCCAGGTGCTGGGTATCCTGGCTAATGGGGGAAAGCCTGACCAGCTACTCCCCCGACACTGGGCCAGACAGGCATTTTCTGACCATCACTGGGCCGTGGTTATCTGTACCCTGTTGGGGCAAGGCCATGGGCCGCGGAGCGGTGAGCTGACTGCGGCGTGAGAGCAGCGCTAGGACAGCTCAAGGGTCAGTCCCCTCCAACCACTTAAGTGCAGGCGCCTGAGGCCGCCACTGGGCCGCATCCTGGGATGGGTGCCGTAAGGGTTGCAGGGTGCGAGGAGGGAGGTCAGTCGGGGCTTTGTGGTGTTTCATGAACATTCTGGTGTAGCGCGCAGCCGCCGGGCAGCCCAGGTGTGAGTGCTCAGGGCATCAGCTGTCCATCTAGGCCGGTTCTTTGCAGCTTAGACTTTAAGAGCAGACTGCGTTCCTGTGTGTGAGGAATCTCTCATTCTCACTCCCTCCATGACTTCAGTTTGAGCTTTTATGCCATCGCCCGACTGGAGGTGGACATTGCCCTGCTTACCCAAGCGCTTTTCCTGCTCAGGGTGACTCCAGGATCTCCGTGGGATGTTCGGGGACAAAGACAATAACCCAGTGTGTTTCCTGGCCAGCAGAGTGTGACAGGCTCCCCCTCGTTATGACCTTCCCTAAAGAGGCAAATCCAAGAGCGCCTCAGACTGAGGCCCACATGGGAGACCTCAGTAATGGCAAAGACAACGGGAGTGTGGGGGGTGGGGGGGAAGCGTGCTCACGCTCCGAGATCAGCCCCACTGAGCATCCTTAGGGAGGCCAGTCCTCGAAGAGCTGTGAGTCATGAGCCGTGGGCCTCCAGGGTCAAGGTGGCAACTCAAAGCTGCTTCTGGACACTTTCTCAAAACCCTTCTGTACAGCCAGGCCCAGACAGTAGTTCCATGTCTGGTGCCAGACACCTGGGCCTGGAGCATGGCAGGCGGATGCTGCTGGAGGCAGGAGGCAGGAGCATCATGCCAGGTGCCAGCAGGGAGAGGAAGAGAAAACCCTTTTGTCAGTGCAGAGCTCCGCAGGGGAGCTTGGGGTGTCACAGGGAGGCGTCTCAGGGCTACACAGAGTGGCGTCTTCTTAAATGAGCCCATAAGAAGCCATCAGAGTGCCTGAATCCTTGGTTGCAGTGTCCACCTGCCTGGCAGTGCCAAATTGGTCCAAAGAATTCATTTTTCAATGCAGATGGACAGACAGGGGCTGGCGACACCGAAACTTGATGTGGGTCACCCTAAAATACTGACAGGAGGAATTTTAAACCTCCTGCAGGAGCAGACAGAAATGGCAGTGCCAAGGCTGGGCACGGTGGCTTGTAAGCTTCAGCCTATGAAGCGGCCGGGGCTAGGGATCATGGTTCGAGTCCCGCCTGGGGCCTGTAGCGAGACCTAGCTCCAAAAAAATAGCTGGGCGTGGTGCGTGCCTGTAATCCCAGCTATCTGGGAAGCTGAGGCTGGGGATTGCTTGAGTCTGTGATACCCCAGGCAACGAGAGCCTGCGGTTCCACAGGCAAAAATAGCAAGACCTAGTCTAAAAAAAAAAAAAAAAGAGAGAGAGAGAGAAAAAGAAAAAAAAAGAAATGGCAGTGCCAGACTTTCCCTGGGCACTTCTGCTCAAGCCCTGTCACAGAAAATTCTTCATAAACATGTCCCTAAAGCAAGGCCACAGAGCTGCAAGGCTCCTCCTGAGAGTCTACCTACAGTGTGGCCATCACCTGCTCTGCTAATTGCCTTCCTTCAAGCAGGACAGAGATTGTGGCTCCATCACACAGGTCCTCAGAGGTGCTGGTGACAATTGGAGTAGAAATGAACTAATTGATTAAGGGCCACATTTTTTTCAATGTGTGATTAGAAAAAGAATAAAAGCACCATAACGAGTCCATGAGCAACATGCACGTGGGACTGAATCTGGGAGCAGAGGAAGATGCGTTGGTGTGATGATGACAATGGACCAGATGGTGACAAGAAATTTGTTGCATATTCTCATCTCCAGTCCATTGGCTACTTGATTAGCATCTAGACACTAGCAGAGGACTCAGCAGGCGCTGTCCTTCTCCTTTTGTGGACAAAACCACTCAGCCCAGAGCTACCTACACTACCTGTTGCCATGGACCAAGTCACCACATCTGGTCTAAACAGCTGGGCAGCCGCACTGGACACTGCAGGCCAGTATCCAACACCAGGCCAGTGTCAGAGGATGGGCAGCACAGCTTCCCTCATGGGTGGCCCAGGGTTCCCAGCACTGTACTTTATTTTTACAAGCAAATGTCAATTTGGAAAGTTTTATGCAAATATTCAAACTGCCGGCATAATTCTCCTATACCAGCTCACAAGGTCAGCCTTACCCTGAACATGCAGCCACAGCCAGGCAGACAGTGGGTAGGTGGATGGATGGTCAGATGGATGGATGGACAGATAGGTGGATGATCAGATGAATGGACAGATGGACGGATGAACAGGTGGATGGTGCAAGCATGCTCCACACAATAGCTACCCAGAAACAAGATGCATCCGTCACTCCCCCACCCACCTGTCTGTTGTTCTCAGAAAACAGGAAACCAGGCTTGAGACACAACTACTTTATCACCCAATAGATCATGTGGTAAAGACTCTATTCCTTCAGCCAAAGGGTTAAATGTTAATGAAATGCATCAAGAAACGATCTTTCTTGAAATGATTTTAGGATCAAATGTTCCAGCTTTACCCAGTTTTATCTCACTTCGGATCTTCCTACTCATTTCCTCAGAGATCAACTCCTACATCTTACTCACAGAGAAGCCCAAAGCAGAGTATATTGAGTCTGAAGACACCATCACACAGCATCCACAAACCTCGCAGACACAGCCGGTGTTGCCGTGGCAGTCCAGAGAAGGGAGTGTGGACTCAACACATCGGAATCAGTGACAAAGGAAAGTTCAAGGTGTTCGTAGCACCCTCTACTTTGTGGAGGGTGCATAACCTGCTCTTACTTTGTGGGTGTTATCACTACAAGCAGGAGAGGTGCTGTACAAGAATCTGGGCACTGTTCCCACATGCCAAGGTGTCTGCCACACCTCCAGACATCATAGGGCCTGCTGTCCCGGTAAGCTTTAGGTGTCAGTTGAACCCCTGGCTGACTCACAAGGTCACCACTGTTTTCATCAAAAACCACAATCAATAAACCAGAAAGAGAAATTCCAGATGGTCTCACTTGTATGTGGGGTAGAGGGAAAGCAAACAAAAAGACCAAAAAAAAAAGTTAGAATTAACAAGCTTCAGCCTGTGAAGTAGCCCGGGCTAGGGATCATGGTTCGAGTCCCGCCTGGGGCCTAATTCCAAAAAAAAAATAACTGGACACGGTGGTACACGCCTGTAATCCTGTAATCCCAGCTCCCTGGGAAGCTGAGGCTGGGGATTGCTTGAGTCTGTGGTACCCCGGGCAATGTGAGCCTACAGTTTCACAGGCAAAAATAGGGAGACCTGGTCTCAAAAACTAAAAGCAGATAACTGGACCAAAACACAAATCAGAAGAGGGGAGGGAGGAGCACAAGTGAATGGATGATGGCTCACGGGTGACAGGACAGCAGAAAGAATTCAGGACACATGACAATATAAGAAAATATATGTCCATTTAAAAAAACTTAAAAAAATACACAGTCGAGTTGCACCATCCACCAGTTCGGGGCATATGTTTGACCCATCCCCATCCTTCACACGTCATCATGGAGAGCACAACTGTGCCAGTGTCCTGCTGCAGAAAAGCCAGCATTCACACATGCCCAACTCCTCCAGTACCAGCCACCAGAAGCATAAAGCAGCATTATTAAAACTCACCATAATATGGCATTTAAAAATTGATTTGTCTCGATTGATGGAAAATCCAATTTAGGTTAAATAGCGATGTTTATGAAATTCCTGGAGGATTTATTGGCTGGTGCCTGATAGTTCATCAACCACTGTTGGGTTTGCAGGAATGTGAGCAGAAAAGTTAATTAACAATAATTTTGAAAGAGCCCAGAGCTCCCGAACCTCCAGCCCACAGTCTGCAGATGCAGTCACGTACAGGGCTGCGAGAAAGAAAGTCACTTCCTGAAACTGTTTACTTTTATGTGATTGAGCTCATTATTAAAAATAAGTGAGTGGTATCGATCTGGATGGTTTAATGATTCAGAGTGGTTAAAGGCAATGACAGCACTTGAGCAGACAAATATTTCCTATTATTGTTTATTACCAGCTTTAGCACTAATGACTCAATTCATCCCAGCACAGTTCCCCAAAGTGAACTGAAACACAATCATCAGACCAAGAAGACGTGGGAGTCAATGACTTAAACCTCAGGCAACAGATTTTATAAAGTGAGATAATCAATATTCCACTCAAGGTGGAATATGGCAGTGTTAACTTACCACGGAACATGCAGAAATTCATCTGCCTCTTAAAAGTGAAAACAAAATACCTGAACTCCATGTAGGTGATGATAGCTGCACACAGAGGAACTCCTGACAGCATGACATATGTGCATTTGGGTTTAACAAACAGCGATAAGCCCCTGCCTGAGAGACAGGCCTGGCCGGGTCAGGCAAGAGAATCGTGAGTGTTAAGTGCTTGGAGACACTTAGTAGGACCATCACTTGCCTGATTCACAGGCAACAACTTTTCTGTCACTCATGTGCTGAGAAACATCTACCCATGATGCTTGTTCAAGAATCCACTCACAGCCCGACATGTGTTCCCTCATCAAATTCCCCTCAGAACTGCAAAAGACTGGCTTATCTGCATTCACCAGCATGTGTATAAAACACAGGCTGTTCTCAACACTAGGACTCTGGCCTCCCTATGGAGGAGACAACCCCACCATCTCCCTGGGCCAGAAGCCAGCCCGAGTTGGGGAGGACCCTGGGGCCACCTCTCCATGCCCCCTGACTGGTCCGAGGTGCCCCTTCCTTCCCCAGGCAGGCACGAAGGTCACGCTCCCTAGCTGCCTTGCAGGACACAGAACAGGCAATCATTTGCCGCCCACAAAGGAGAGAATGGACAGCAGAACCTTGGACCCTTCACCCCCTGCCCTGTGCACCCTATAGGGACGACAGCCCTGTCCATGAGCTAGATTCGCACCATAGGCCATGCTGGCACACACAGTAGGGCCGCACATACAATAGGTGACAACGCTCCCCCCACCCCCGCAGTCACCACACTAGTCACGTGATAGTCACGGCTCTGCACACTGACAGCCACTTGTGAGCTTATGTTATTTCTACCCCGGTCATTTTATTTAAAGAAATAAAATTACACAGAGATGAGACCATTCGGAAAGGCCTCCCCTGATGTGTGCAGGGACACCTTCATGCCCCACTCACCACCCACATGCCCTGTCATCACCCTGACTTCATTCATTTCACCTCTTCTTTTACCCTTCATGCTCCCCTCTGTGTGCACCCTGCTGCTCTGCCTTCCCTTGCTCTGTCCCACTGGCTGTGCCCTGCATGCTGTGAAGACTCCGGGCACTGTTCCGCTTCTTCCTCTCCAGCCTCTCCAGACCTCCAGTGTACTCAGCACCAACCCTGTGCTCACAGGACCAACCCTGCTGCTATGAAACCACCCTGTCCTTTGGATGCCAGGAGCGTATCACAATTAAATGTCTCCTAGACATGCAGGTTACATGATTCTAACTGGGGCTTCCTCTTAGTCTGTGACTACTGCTACCCTCTTCCTGGAACTTCAGCCCTCCCCCTCCCCATC
>PVHY01007869.1:0-33515 GCA_004024945.1 Uropsilus gracilis | reverse complement strand
GACCCAGTGTCTGAGCATCACCAGGACGTGTGTGCCCTCCAAGCAGCATCTGAGCACATGGAGACTCTGAGCCCATCTCATCAGACCCAGCCCATGAGCTCCCCTGTCCACGACCGTCAGTGGCTGCAGCCTCCTGGGGTGGATGCAGGTCCCGTCGACCCCAAGGTCACACCCCCACTCTGGGCCTCGGGCTGTGCATGGAGCTGTCCTCAGCTGTCCACGCAATGTGTCCCGGGGTGACTCGCCATGTGTGGTGGCTCCTTGCAGAGCCTCTCACCATGGATGGGACTCCAGTTGGGATGTTCTAGTTTCCTCATTGAAAGTCAGGTCACCATGCTGGGCCCGGGATGGGTGACAGACGCATCAGCCTCAGACTTCCGTGCAGGATACTGAGACATTGTAGCCTGTGAGATGCTGCAGGGGGTGCAGGAAGCCTGCGGTCAGGTAGGGGGTGCAGCACACGGTGCAGGACACTGACTGAAGAACTGATCACTGGACAGTATTTAAAATACTTGGGTGGCCTCAGAGCCAGCGTGTATGGGCACCGAAGGGCTGCAAAGGTCCACTGGGATACTCAGGAGAGACAACATGAGCCTGCAGACCACAAGCAGACCAGGCCAGGAGGAGACAAACACGGGTCAGACAGCGGCTGTGACACCAGAGGGTTCCCTGAATAAGTCACTCTGCTCCTACCACTGGCGACAGTAGGACAGGGGCAGCAGGATGGAGTTTCAGGGATTTCTCCTTGGGCAGAGAAGCCAGCCCCGCCCTGAGTACCTCTGCACTGGGGTTGGACAGCCACGGGTCCCCTGGTCACAGCTGGACGGCCACCTGTGCAAACGGAGTCTGTTCTGCCCACATACTAAGCTTCCAGAAAGCCATGAGATGTATAGCACCAACCAGGCATGGGCATCCTGTCACCCAGCGGCCATGTTAATGTCCTCATCCGAACTCAAAGATCTCACCTTGTGGTTTGCTGGAGCTGGAAGAGAGTCCCAGTGTCCTCTAGTTGAGGCCCTGACACTCATCAGTTTCCTGACTGTACCATTCGCCCATATGGGGAGGGCAAGTTTACTCTCACGGCTTTGCAGTAGCCCACGTCATACAGAGGAGGCTCCCGTGTGCAACAGGCTCGGTCTCCATCAAGTAAACCTCTGTATATCACTGTCCAGGACACGGAGAATTTGAAAAGAAGTGTGCTTGCAAGTGTTCTTCCCCATGTAGGTGCAGGATTTCTGTCTCAGCTGAGATGTCCATTTTCCGACTCTGTTATGGACAACAACTCTCTGTCTTCATTTACTCAGATTTTAGTAGTTTCAGCAGCATTTGCCAGTCAATCATTGTCTCACAGTTTTTCTTATTTTCTCTTTCTTTGCATTAGTTGGACATGCTATCCTTTATTTACTCTTTCTCTGGGCTGGTTTAGAGGCCACTCTGGACATGTCTGTGGTCTGTGTCCACATCCGTACCCTTTTCCCAAGCAACCGGCCATGACCCCTTAGGAGCCTATTTCCCCACATTGAGGTTTTTCCTCATCTCCCCCCATCCCAACAGGACTCTCTGATCAATGAGCTGTGGGGCCATGTCCTCAGCTCCCCTCCTGACGTGAGGACAGAGTTGACAGAGCATGCTGGCCCCACCCTCAACTCCTTCTGACTCCTGCCTCTTCCAGGGCAACTTCTGTACCAATTACCTCTTGCTGGAGGACAAAGTACTCCAAGACCTCAAAATTTCAGCAAAAACAAAGCTCCACCCCTTATGCTGTCATGGACTAAGCTCTGCTCGCAAGACTGGGATCACAGGAACATGGCAGAGCCGGAGGATGCTGGAGGCCTGGGCCCAGGAGCTGAGGCCAAAGAACCAACCCACCCAGGCCCCAGCAGGTCATGTGCTTGCACACGAAGTGACTGTCCACTGAGCCTTGCAGGATCTGGATAAGTAGGTAAGTTTACCACCTACACGCCTGCAAGGGGGTCCTCACCTCAGGATCAGCCCCTTTGAGGATAGCACTGAATCCAAGGACCTCCCAGTCTCTCAGGAGGTGCTTATCAGCAGATGTGCAACAGGGCAGTAAGTTGCTGTGATTCTCTTTAGAAAACATCTGATAAAGGAGGGGTGAGGCTTCTGAGGAGTTTCTGGCAGGTAGGGCAGGACTGCAGGACAGAGAACCAACAGCCATAGCAGCGACGGGATATGAATGTCACGCCATTAAGGGATTGTAATAAAAGCAGGTGAAGCTCTTGGATCAAAGTCTAACAGATACATGCATGAGATCTTCATAGGTTGACACAAAACACAGATGAAAAAAGGAAAAGAGATCTAAGTAAATCAAGAGAGAGCCCTGGTCCCCACAAGAGAGGCTTAATATTAACATACAAGTTTTCCCCAATCTATAAATCTATCGGCTCAAAATAAAATGATCCATCAGATATTTTTCAGGTGTCAACAAACCACCTCTGGAGTCTGCAGGGCATTGATGACTTTTCACATGATAATGTTATGATGTGCAGGCTTCTCAGCACAACACCAGGACCCCAACTGAGGTTCAATGCAGCATGTTAATTGGTAAGCAGTAGGTGGACCAGGGTCCCCAAGCCAAGATGGCAAGAGAGCCCCCAAGCAGTCTCTGTGACAACCTTTTATAGGGGAACACCACGCCCCCCCCATGTGAAACAATCATGAAGGTAGAGGAAGCAGTCCTGTAACTATGGTTTCCAGTAATGCTGACTTCCACCCTCTATTAGAAGGAAAATGCCGGTGTCTTTCATCCATCATGTGGACAAGAGAGTTATAAGGAACAATCAGGAATAAGGGGAAGAAGAAAGAGAACATGGGGACAGCCAGCTGTGGCGGGTACTTTCCACCAACGGCAGGAAGAGGACACTGGTTTCAACATGGAGGTTTTAAACAAAATGGAGTTGCTTTGGTCAGTCTGTATCCAACAGATATTTCTTACTTGTCATTTTGTAGAACATTATTCAGATTCCATAGAAAATTATACCTAAGAGAAAAATAATAATCAACATCAGATCATCTTATTCAGATATGACAGAAGCAAGCACATGAAAAAATAATGGGCTGTGTAAGAACAGCCTCACTTCCGACCACACCTGAAGATTTACTAACTTGAAATCACAAAGCTCAAGGCCAGCAACTGGCTGTGTTCACCCAACTCCTGTGGCTCTTCCCCCAACCCCCATATTTGAATTCTGTTTGCCGACAAAGGTCTCAGAGATGCAAGTTCCCTTTTAGAGGAATCTTGGCAACCCTCAGCAAGAAAAGTCACCGTGAATCCGATGTTACCTCAGTGAACAATAAAAAGAACTCTCTCAGCTGTAGTGCTCCAGCAGCGGTATATTCCACTCGAACGGGCACTCCAAGTGTGTGTCTGACTATTATTTTAAATTAGAAAATAGACCTTTCTCAGAGCACAGTGCTGGGGTCCAGAGGCGACCAGAGCATGGGAGGAGGAGGAAGCAGGGTCATTTGCCACCCCGCTCACCCGTTGTCATGATGTGAGGGGCGCTGTGTGCGATCCATCCTTACTAAAAGTACCAACATGGGCACTGGGCATAACGCTTTACTACAGAGCATGTTTCAGCACGGCTCACAGTTTATTCCTGTGCCACCCTCCCTTGGGGGCACCCCATTTGCTGTCTGTAATAGAGGGAAAAGGCGCAATGACAGAGGTGCTGCCCTGAGAAATGGCTGTGCACCCCCATTTACAGCCTCATCTGTCAGTGCTGTCCGTGCTGAGCTGGGGAGTGGCGTCGGGATGCAGGCAGGTGAGGGCCTTCAGATTCCTGTAACAAGTCACAGCCTGAAACAGTCTCAGAAAGTCAAATTATTTCCATTTATCTGCATCTTCTGCTGCCTGGCCATAGGAAAGCTGTGCTGCATGATACTATCAGCTGGTGCTGGAAGTGGCAGCGCTCAGCTGAGCCATTCAGAGTAACTGGGAATTTACTGTCTCGAAGTCAGAAGGACACAGTCCCACCTGGACACACATATGCACTCTAAATGACAGTGTGACATCCTGGGAGGACTCTCTGACTACTTAATTGTTGTCAGTTTTCACTGAGAAAATTGGGTTGGAGCTAATACAATTATCCTCATGCCGCCGTCAGTGTGCAGCTAAGGGAAAAGAAGAGCCAGACCCTCAGAGTAGCTACAGTGATTCTTATTCATCATCATGGACATTTCAGGCACCATCTTGAATTCTCCATAGACCATAGATTGAACTGGAGAAAGAAATGGGATGGGGTTTGTGTATCCTAATGGAAAGAATTCTTTCTGGTATTTTGCTAACTTTTCTTTTGCATTTTTAAAAGAACACACAGAGAAAACTTGCGTTAAGAACCTTGATGTATATATCAGACTGAATGACCCCATGGGCGTTCCAACCTACCATAGCCCCAGGTGAAAACAGCTTTCAGCTGAACTTGAAGGCCTGCGCCCTCCTCTCCCACCTGCCATGAGTTACTGAACCCATAAAGGGATCTGTTCAAAGATAGGGTTAGTCGGTTGAATAAACATTAATTCATCCAAGGCTACAGTTTCCACTGTCAGCGGTGGGTCATCCCCAAAGCGGAAATCACATATATCAGAGTTAATGACGATAAAATATGCTCAACATGGACAGCTATTTCTAGTTATTTGAGTGAACTATTAACTGGAATTATAAATATGTCTTCTAACCTTCAGTATTGTTAATTATCTTGAGAGACCCACTCTGTACCAAACCATCTTTTCTATAGCCTTTTCAGCATCCTGGATTGATTTAAACATCCTCTCACAATGTCAAGCTGCTCGCGTCTCTGGCGGGGGCGTGTGGGATATAAATCGCCATTTCCAACATCCCCAGCTGCTCTTCTCTATCTTGATGGGCCTGATCATTCCCAACGGGCATGCCTGATAACTGTGCGAACCTCAGGAGCTCAGCATCATGCTCTAAACATTGGCTGTTATTTCATGCTGTGGCAAAACAGGTGCTTTGAGTTGTACTGATTGAATCGAAGTATGCCAATTTCCATTTTTCACCTTTCTCTTGTTTGGGTTAATTCGCCATATTCTTTTAAAAGTTGAGCAATGTCCATTTGTCTGATTGGGGGCCTTGGGCTGCTTCTATTGTATGACCATTGTAAAGAATGCAGCCAAAGAAGGTAGGGGGGCACAAATTGGACTTCAGTGACAGCCTCTGGGTGCTGTGGTGGTGGTGTGCCATGGCACCAGCACTGGGAAGTAGGGATCCCATCCTTCAAAATATAGCCAACCCTGTAAACCACTGTTACCCCATCCAAGCGCACAACAGTATTAAATGGAGAAAAAGGTAGCATTGGGGAATACACAGATGCAAGAAGAGTTGGAATTTCTACAAGGGGCACCTTGTCTTCTTAAACCAGCCAACAGTGTTTATACAAGCACCACATGAAGAGGCCAGAAAACTATGAATTTCCATGAGAACAGCAAGTTAACAGGTGTATATAGGTAGAGTTATTCCTGCCACTATGTAAACATACAATTAGCTTACCTTAAAAATAATATTAATCATGTCAACATGGACCTCCTTTCAGTCCTTAATTCCTCCTGCTGTATCTATCCCAGTCATTTGTTCCTGCTCTTATGAGGCTCACATCCCTGTGATTCAATTTCAGAACCAGGGTCTAATCCTGTTCCTTTTCAGTCACAGCTCTAATTTGGCCACTGAAAAAACTCACGGATGCACCAGATTACATCCCAGTAGCTACTCCCTCACTGAGTGGGAGTCGTGTCTCTCATCCATAGCAGTGTTCTGTGAAGATCAGGCACACAGAACAGGAGAGATGCCGCTGACAGCACAACACGATCCTTTCCAAACCTGTCACCCTGCTCATCGTCATGATGCCCTAATCCCCAGCCCAGAAGATCTTCCATTAAATAGTTATATGCACAACTAAATCTGTCACAGGTAGGTTCAATGCACACGCACACACACACACACACACACGATGATGACCTTTTTGATGAGATGTTTGGATGTCTCATGGTCACACACACCTCAGTCGTCATAAAATATTAAAGCTCAGCAAACCTTTATATAGAAATGCACAGACCTGCGATGCTCAAAACAGATGTTTGTCGCTGCTACACTAAGAAGAGAACATGAATGAGAAGAATGTCCACTGACCATATGTGGGGACTGATCGTCAGCAGCAGCCAGGCAGCATAGATGTGAATGGAGGCCGGTGAGCTGGCAGCAGGGACCCACCTGCTGCCACCCAGCACACCATGGCACCTACGCCACTATGGGCACAGTCACAGGACAGGCTGGGGGTCATCTGCAGCTGCACCACACCTGCAGGGCCCCGTGGGGGCAGGAGCCACAGTTGAGGAGAAGGGGTAATGCCAGGAGTCTAGGGTAGGGAGGAGGCCGGAAGGGAGGAATGATCACATGGCCACCTTTTGCACAGAAGGAGCCAATCCCTCTCTCCTGGCAGAGCCCTTCTCCTGCCCCTGAAGCTGGAATCCTCTCAGGAGCTCCTCTGCCCTGGGAGGTGATGGATGTGCCACGGGGGTGAACAGGGTGCCTCTCCCTGCTGATTTCTGAAGAAGGGACTGTCACCCAGAACTCAGGCCCTGGTACTGCAGCCATCATCTCCCATGGAGCTGTGTGTTCTCTGCATAAAATGGAGGGAAATTTCAAGCCTTTGCCTGGACCCAGATGTGGAAACCCAAACCCAGTTATCTAGCTGCTATATAGAAACGTCTGTTTGCTGTCTCTGAAAGACAAAGGACTCTTGTTTTTTTTTTTTTTTTATTTTGTTGTTGTTGTTAACCAGGATGCTCATGCATTTTTTGAATACTTACTTTTTATTGATTGCACATGTATATATGCAATTGTCAATGCTGACTGGGTTGCTGGAGTTGCAGAGGGAACACACTGATCAGGGAGTATGAAAATGAAGTACCATGCCTTGCTTCTATCAAAGCTTACCCTCTTGTGACTACAAATATTTTTAGGCATTTACCTTTTTGTCCATGTAGTTTATAAACTAACAGATGAAGTTTCTGAGCAGTGACTTTAAGTGGGAATTTTTGCTGAGACTAATATAACCCCAGACCCTGTTGTTGGGTCTGCTGTTCTTTCACTCCCAGAACAGAAACATAACTTGCTCCCAAGTCAGAGAAATACCAGTACTTCCTGAATGCAGGTTGGGCAACTCAACCAGAGAAAGGGTCACTGGCCCCGAACTAATATGTCCTGCCTCACAGCATATGACAATGTGAGAAAATGATAGATCACTAAATAAAACCAACCCGCAACATGACTGACTTCTCCCCAAGATTCTTAATTGTAACTTTAATAACATGGAGGAAAAGCTGTATTAAAACAAGTCAAGTTGGAACTTGAATTCACGCAGAAGGCAGGTGGCCATTTTAACTCTTCTGTCTTAACACAAGCTGAAACAAAAAAAACTACAAAATGTCCTCAGATGTAAGCTATGGAAGGATTAAAAGGAGAATAGAAACACAAGCAATAGCTCTAAACGTGTATCTGCACCATGACTTTAGATCGATATTAAAATGGCAGGATTTCAGTATGTCCCCCCACGTGCCAAAACTAATTCATAAAGAACATGCACCCCATGTTCATGGCTGTTTCTTCACAACAGCCAAGTGCTGAGAAAATCAAGTGCATATCAACTGATTGAAGGACCAAGAAGATGTGAGATATGCATACCGCGATATTACAGTTATAACAATAATGAAATTCTGTCGTTTGCCACAGCATAGTAGAACTGGGGAAGATTATGCTTAATAACACAAATCAGAGTGGGAAAGATGAACATCCACTCCTGACTTATTTTAATACATCTTTTTCTCCCGCATCATTAATCACATTCTTTCAAAGAAATAGCTTATCCAACTTTAAGATTGTTTTCAAGAGAAGACTGAATCAGAGCTTTAGTTATGATTTAGTGAGCTTCAGACAGAGGTACCATTTCAAGACTGTTTGGTACACTAAGAAAATGAATAAAATCCAGTATGTATTAGATCAGTAAAAGGATGTGAAAGATGGTGTGTAATAGTCAATCTTCAATGATCCCAGATATCCACAGTTTATGAACTTTCATCAGCCTCTTGTCCGCAGGAGGTTTTCTGACCCAGCTACAAAGAGGAGGTAATCTTGAGATTTCATTTTATTTTCTTTGTATTTCAGTCTCTGATTCTATTGCAGCCCATTTTACTCTGTTTATTCAAATTAAAGAAATACTTGGTTTCTCTTAACCTATGACCATTTGATTTATGAACCAAATGTTGGGTTCCTTCTCAGAAGTTTTCAAAATAAATCTAAATTTATATGTCACATATAAGTATATAAATAAAAATAACATCTGTATCATTGTGCAAAACCTATTTACTTCTTCAATTTCACATGCTTTTAAGTGATGTAACTTTTCCTAGAAATACTCATTTTAAATGGAAATGACACTCTAGGGAGCAACATGTGGCCAGTGGTGACAGCTCAGAATAGCAGCTGGAAGAAGTAGAACTGCCTCATCGCACACTGTCCCCTTTCCAAGAATCATCATTATAAGTTCCTTCAGGCAGACTAAACCACAAAACCTGGGCCTTTCACTTTTCCTGCTGCTTATTAGAAATCTAGCTGAAATCTAAAACCTAAGCCCTGCCCAGCAGTGTTGGAGACATAACATATATTAGATTTATAGTATTAAAAGTTCCTAACTTTTTCATTGGACTTGGAAGCGCATCTTGACTGGGGTTATCATTTATTGTTATTAGTTGTTTTGATTTTTATTATTTCATAGTTAAATGTCCTTTCCCTAAACCCTGACATAGATTTTTCTTTGTTTCATAGTATAACTCTAATCTTCCATAACTTTCTCTGCATATATCACAAGTGCTTTAAGTATGATAATGTAAAACTATGATAATGACAGTATTGAAGCAAAAATGGGTATGATGAGGAATCCGAGTGCAATCAGAATGCCAATTACTGCGAACTCTCATACACTCTCAATTAGATTGGGAAGGAGAGTATTTTTAGACATTTCTTTCACCAAGAAGATATGACATCTAGGCAGAGGGAAAAGGACAACTTCATCTTAAGTAAGTGTTTAAATATTTCATAATGACTATAATAAGGGAGTAGAGGTTACCTTGATAGAGTTTGCTGTTCTTGCGGCAATTCCTGGCTTTCTAAAGAGATAAATTCATATCATTTTATAGTAATGATGATGTGTGTTTATAAATGCTTAGAATTCTTTCAGTTTCCCTTTAAAAAGGAAATGTGGACATTCCTTTGATAAGGTAACCTATCACCCATTCACACAGAGAGAATTAAACAATATTTTTCATACAAAAACTTACATTCAACCTGAAGTCAAACTTAATTGCAGCATAGGATGTCTTTTCAGATTCATTTAGAGAATGTACTGCAATATTTTGGTAATACTGTCAAGCATGAAGAAAACACCTTGCACCATTTTATCAGCATTTATCACAAAACTTCATCATAAAATGTTGATTTCTGACAGTGGTTGGTTACCATTATGGTGTGTATTTCCCTGTCCACTACACAGTTTATTAAAATTTCCAATTTCAAAATATCTTCTTGACTTTCACTTGATGATCCAACCATCAAGGTAGTGGGAATGGCCGATCCAACATGCAGACCCAGCCCATCCTGGACACACGTCTTCAGGATGAGTGCTGGTGAGGTGGGTTATTTCTGTGTGGTCTGATTTTCACTTAAATCCTCCCAGAAAATGTGGGGCATCTTCTCAGGAGGGGCTACAAACATCCCCACCACCACCCTACACTAGCATCCCGCAGCTGCTAGGTCCTAGAGGAGAGAACCACATGGAGAAGAAGATGGATGTCCACCTCTTCCCTGCTACGCACCCACCATGTTGGCGCAGTTGACTGGGAGAGACAGGGAGGAACCGGGAGCAAAAGGAAGCCACTCGGCAGTAGTCCTGTGGGTGGTGAAGCCAACATCAGGGCAAACCAGGAAGATGGAACCAGCTGAATTATGATGGCTTCTGCAGTCAGTCAGGCCATCTGAGGCCCAGAGGATGCCATGCCCAGAAGCCCAAAGGTCACCTGGGTTGTGACAGCCCAAAACAAGGGTGGTTTTCAGAGACAAACCAAGAGCAGGACAGGAAGGGGAATAAAGCTCTTCCACACTGACAGCTTTGTGTGATGTGGCTTCTCACTGAGCTCAAGGTACATGAGGAGTTGCTGGAAGGAGGGCATGTGAGCCCTCCGAGCAGCCAGCAAGGTTGTGCCTAGAAGCCGAAGGCACAACCTCTGTCCCACAGTGTGAAGGCTTTTGCTGGACCACACCATCACCCCAGCTACATACCAGCCACAGGAAGATGGCACTGTCATTGCAACCAGGAGAAATCCTGAGATGATTATAAATATTCCAGAGTCGCAGAATAGAGGGAGAAATTGCCTTACTTAAGCACAGTTCAATAGTTTAAGTAATTTCCTGCTCATTCTCCCTGGATAATTATAACTTACTACGTGTCTGTCTCTACAGCCCAAGTACAAAATGATGATGACAAAATTCAAACAAAATCAATTTTTCCCTTTGTGTTGGAGGAGCTGCAAGGAACTGTTAAACCCTTGCATTTTACGTCATGTTAAAGCACAGCAGTTTTAATGCCGATGCGAAAGAATCATAGATTGCTAACTATCATTTCTAAAATAAATTCTTTTGAGCATTTTTTCACTTTAAAATAGTGGAGATTTGGTTTCTTCATTTTTAAGAAAAACTTTTGATTCCCTTAAAGATTTCAATGTTTATATTCATTATAATTTCTGCAAAAGAAGGCAGATTTTTCAGAAAAAAAGAATGGCATGGATATAGGCAAAATCATGTTATGTCTTTTACATTTTTACTGCTGAAAGCTTGGGGTAACAGAAAGAGTGGCTTCCTCACAGGCAATGATGCCTTCATCCTGACCATCAACAGCCTCTGAAATGACCCAACAGAGAGATTTGGGGGTAACTGCTAAAAAAAAAAAAAATGAACTGCATCACACATGTGAACCTGTTCTGAAATCTTTCTTGCATCCCCATCTACTCACTCCCCAACTATCTTCATAACTCTATGGAGCCCTTAAAAGGTAGAACTTCCCAAAATGGAAAAAACAATTAAAAACTGGAGCAAAGTCCAGCTCTGCAGCGTCGGGGATGCTTTCAACTGAAAGATAACAGCACAGAAACGGGTCCAGCCATCTGTCTGCAGGCGACACAGACGCCCACGCGACACCAGCCAATATGTTCTGTCAGAGGAGTGGCTTAAAATATGCTCTGCTCACACGAGATGGCAATAAGCAGTTTGAAAAGAAGTGTGCGCTGGGCCAAACTGCCCCCGCCCCCAACCCCAGTTCAGAGATGCCTCTGCCCTGCCTAGGGCCATTAGGTGGTGGGAGGTATGACTGACTCCTGAGCGTACCCAGTGCCAGCGCTCCAGGGCTAGTACAGTTGCACCTCCAACGCCGCCAGGGAAGGGTGTGCCACAGAAGTGTGTTCAGTCCAGCAAAGCTGCCACAACAGCCACAGGAAACACCGTGACCAGCCCCAGGTCAGCGTGCTGCGGCCACAGCTCTGCCCATGCACCCTCAAGACGTGCATGACAGACAGATCAGCTTGGAAGTGAAGATTTCTCTTCTCTGCCCAAGGAACCAGGCTCATGGTCAGAGGCTGTGCTTAGAAGGTCCAGATGACGCCTCTGCAGCCACTCATGGCACCATCTAAACAATCTGAAAATTGTCCAAATGTCTCAATTCAGTGTGCTCTTTGCAGATCGGAGAGGAACAGAGATGAACCCATTCAAAATGAGGACCAGGGGGGTATAGCTCAGGGGTAGAGCATTTGACTGCAAAATGAGGACCAGGACACACCTGATCGGCCACCAACGGGGCTTCCCACGGGTTGCAGCTTTGCTCATGCTCTACGGGGATTTGCCCAGGGTCACCTGACCTCTGCCTGTGCCCACCAGGGTGCACCCAGTGACACCCACGTGCCTGCTGCCCCAGATCCAGCAGCCCCAGGGAGGCATGGCGGGTTAGGGACCATGGGACATCGCATCCAGGAAACAGGAGCCATCACGCGAAGCCCAGAAGCTGAGAATCTGAAGCTGCTTTTGCTGTTGACTGAATGTCTGACTGAAGGAGGGTAAAATGCCCTGAAAGAGCCCTAGGGCCACACCCACGTGGAGACGCACCAGCTTCGGTCCTCAGTGTTTCCACAGCATCCTTCGCTAGAATATCTGGTTCTCAGCTGCAAGCTGACCGCTGAGGAACCACGTGACTGGCCACAACTGAAGTTGACGGAAGTCCCAAGTGAGCTGAGGCCAGCAGGGGTGACTTCCATGCAGCCATGCATGCTGCTACCCTGCTCCCCCTCCCCCCAGCTGCTGGGGACCGGCCACTCAGGGAGTGTCCACTGGGATTCACCAGGTCAAAGTGCTAGATAATTTTAGTCTTTTTTTTTTTTAAGTACAAATTTTGGGGTTAATCCAAGAGAAGTGGCTGTGTTAGAATCGCTTTTCCTTCCATTCTTCCTCCCTGTTAAAACTCGAGCTTGCAAAGAAGACCAATCTCTAAAGCAAATATTGTCATTGCATAATGCAGCGCCTAATCCACGACATGCTAATTCCAGCAAATATTGATGCAGAATCCTTTACCGGTTTTAGGTGAACGAGGCTTCCACTGAGCCAGTTTCTCTGTTTGCAGATGCATGGAATAAAAAAAAATTTTTTTTAATGAAATTTTAAGTCCTTTCCCAGTGGAGTAGCTGAAAACTCCAAGGTCAGCCCGGTTTGTTCTACAGTGAACTGGGTTGGGTTTAAATCAAGAGAAGGAAACATATCCTGTTATCACAGCACAAGTTATTTTATAGGAATGTTATCTAGCAGGTGGTTTAATCACTGACCTTCCATAGCTGAAGTGGCAGAGCAGCTGTAAATGCAGTTTTTAGACCCAGAATGATGCCCCAGTGACAGATGATGAGGAATAAACTCATTCTTATTGACAGTGAACTTACTTCTTGTCACTCTGTGAAACACAGAGTGGAATCAAAACACGAGTGCCAGGCGGGCAGTCCAGGCCCTGGTCTGTCCCTCTACGATGTCAGTATCTTGAACATCCATGTCCATTTAGCATTGACTTCCTCAGGACTTAATCTGTAGTGAGGGAAGCCTTCCTGTTTCCACTGAGCAAGGATAAACCCACCATAATAGAGGTGAGAGGAAGCAGAATAGCTCAAAGTTGAGGTGATCTAGACTCAGGAGACAGGAGACACCCGACACTGGATACAGCAATGGGAATCAGAGCAGATAGGGTTCATTTACTTTAATGATGCTTACAAAGAACTGGAGATCTTCAAATGCACATGGAGAGAGAGGCAGTGGGGGCGACATGACAGGAGCAACGATGAGGGGCAAGAAGGCTGAGCAAAGAGGAACTGCAGAGAGAAACTCACATTGCGTAAGTAAGGTTGCCTCGCCAGGCTCCACACATGAGCGGTCGCGACTGGAGGAGGTGTCTGATTTGTTCCTTTTATATCTAAGGGCATTAACTCATTCCCTAGTTTCTGCTGTAGCCTGTTGCTGGGCTTTTTTGGAGCTCTCCTGGTCCCTTTGACGCAGAAAGCCAGGTTTGGTTACCGTTCTTTCAGTTACAGCAATTCTGGACTCTGCAGGGGCTGCATCTTCCAGGAATCCATGACTGAATTCCGCAGAGTTGTTCTCTGCCTGGGAGGTCACATCCTTTGAGATCTCAAGGTCCTGCATGTTGTACTGTTCTTTTTCTTTTTCTTTTTCTTTTTTTTTTTTTTTTTTGAGAGTAGGTCTTGCTATTTTTGCCCGTGGAACCGCAGGCTCACATTGCCCAGGGTACCACAGACTCAAGCAATCCCCAGCCTCAGCTTCCCAGGTAGCTGGGATTACAGGCGTGCACCACCACACCCAGCTATTTTTTGGAACTAAATCTTGGTACGGGCCCCAGGCGGGACTTGAACCACGATCCCTAGTCCCAGCCGCTTCATAAGCTGAAGCTTACAGGCACGAGCCCCTGTTCCCAGGTGTTGTATTGTTCTGTCTACCAGTTTTGATACAGCTGAGAGGACAAAGGAGATTTGGGGTCAATAAACTGTGGAATATTACTAAATGATAAAAAGGTAGAATCTTGCCGGTGGTGAAAACATGGGTAGAACTCAAGGAAGCACACTGAGTAATGGGTAGAAGGAGACCAACTGGCACTGGGTGGTCTCCCTTACCCACAGAACATATAGAGCAAAACAAAGGAACAGCCAAAGTGAAACCAGACAAGTCCTAGAAATCAGACCCCAGAATAAAGGCCAGCAGGTGGCAGTGAGGAAAGGGGACCTGGCAAGGAGCAACAGGACAGAGGGCAGAGCTGCAGGCATACAGGTATCTGGGTGGGTGATATCATCCACACAGCTGTGACCTGCTTCCTGCTGTGTAGACAGTGTGTAGATGAACATCTCCTTTTAGAAAATACAATTTAAAAAGAAATAGTGACAATAGATAAATATAATGGAAATTTGAAACCGAAAATATTTCTAAAAATGGAGACAGTTGACACACAACCTGCCCAGCTCACACCCTGGCCGCCTCTCCTAAGAGACTCACAGGTGGAAGGTGCCAGTCCCCATGTTGGGCAGGGTGGGAAGGACCAGAGCCAATGCCAAGTGGGGTCATTCTACCAGTCATGGCTTCATCCTGTTGAGTTTTATTTTTTGAAGTGTCTAGGGTGAAACATGAAGACATTCCGACAATAAAAATTCACAAAACTTTGGTGTAATGCAAAAGTACTTTTTAACACAACAGCTACTAAGTGTTTGTGTGTATGTGAGAGAGAGATACCATTGATATATTTTATAGATCAACTGTAAAAGAATGTACACTTCTTTACATAGTCAACACTGTCATTGTGCTATTTTAACCACTTGCTTCTTTCACAAAACAAAGAACATTGGAGAACTTTTAACAGCAATACAAAGAAAGCCTTTGTCTGGAATATATAGAACAAATGGTATTTATTCCAGAAATACTTGTTTTTTTATATTTTGATGTTGCTTATTTAGAGAGTTGAAAACAGAGACTTTTTTTTCAGTATTTCATTTTATAATTAAATTAGGAAGTTCTCCTCTCCCTAAATGTATAAAAATATTACCCTACACATTTTATGGTATTGTGCTTTGATAAAATATTTACTAAGTAAAGGGTGAGTAAAGAAAACCAGCTTGATAAATTGAAGTAAAAATGACTACCAACAGCTAGAAATAGATAGCCTAGAAGAAATCCCAATCAAAGGGGTCAGATGCAGGAAGATTTTAGCATAAAGTCAAGCAACTATCTTAAAACATTGATCGATTTTAGAGTTTTAAATTTTGTACATACATAATCACTAGTCTGCACAGAGGTCTTTACAGTACCATGTAGAGCCTCCCTACCTCACATCAGAGGTGTTTGGTAAAACTACACTCTCCACCTTACATCGGCAAAGTGTAAATCGCTAAACTACACATGCATGGGTCTGCTTCTTCAGCTCAGCATGCTCCCAGTGCCTTCCCAGTTGCTGAAAATGGCATGAACTTATCTTTTTGATTGCCAAGTAGTTCTCCATGTGTATAGAACACCTATTCTTGACGCACTTACCTGTCCTCATCTAGTCATCTGTCACCCGCCCGTCTTTTAGGTTGTTTCCACATTTTTACCCTTGTAAACAGTGCTGCAGTAAACATAGGTATGCAGGCTTTCTCTCCAATGACTCTGAGTAGCCACCTAGGAGTGGACTGCTGGTTCCACAGCAAACCCATTTGCAGTCTTTTGAGCTGCCTCCATACAGCCTGGAGCTCTTTCAATGACTGATCAGTAAGCCCCAGAAATACCCCATGTTTCTTTGTTCTCTGAAAAGTCCCTGCTTGAGAGTGCTGGATTCAGTTAAATTACAGATTAGTGGCACTCATGGACATTCTCCTGGGGTGACCTTACTTCCCCTTCCCTCTGCTATTGTCAAAAGTCACCCATAACAGCAACAAAATGATTATCAGTGAGAACTATCAGAGGTGACATGCTTTACTTCACTTAGGAAGAATACATACATATAGGATTCATCCTTTAACTACCTCAGCATTCAGAAGTAAGGCAGCTGTCAGAGGAAAATGTATTAACATAGTTCTTGCATTGAAGAGTAAAACCAAACTTCTTCTGACAGGAAGGAAAGGATTTGGCTGGCAGAGCTGACAAGGAGAACTGGGTTTGCCAATTAGCTTTTCATGACAGACCTTTCCCCAAAATCAAGAAGACTAGATCTTAAGTGAGAAGAGTTTCACTAAAGTATGCTTAGTGAGTGTGATAAAAGAGAGCAAGTTTTCAGAATATGTATCACTAGGTAAAGGTATATTTAAGTTAATAATATCTTTTTTCTCATTAAATTGTGTTTTACAAAGTCACCTCAAAAGGAAACAGTAAAAGGCAAAACTAAATCTTGTGGTAACTCTCCAGTAAGTATAAATCAATCTTCTGCAAATCTGTTTATTTTTTTAATAATTATTTTTATTTTCAGTAATCATAGTTTGAACTAATGCGTAAAAATAACATAAGAATTGACAATGTTGTCTTTTTTAATAATAACATTCTTTTTAAAAATATGTCTTTTATCAGGAATGTACTTTCAATAGTGTCATGTTTTAAATAATATCTATCAAATTGTAACATTTTGTTCCATCTTATGTAATTCTTTTAAATTATCAATCAGAAGAATTTTCAATTTTTAAATTTTACGCTCATCAGAATCAAAATCCCAGATGCATATATTTGCATTTCAATAAGATGCAATTATATTGCATTACAAGAATTCAATAAAAGAATTTATATAGCATTTTTATTACAGAGAAATGTAATAGGTTGACTAATAAAATGTTTGTAAGGCTTTGAAAAGTTTGACAGAAGAGAAATTTTAAGAAAAAGCTGAATGAAAATAGAAATGAACAAGAAAAAAGAATGATATGACTAATTCTATAAGAAGAGCTTGCTTGTATAATTTTCTATAAATATATCAAGTCATTGGTATTTCAGTGGTATCAAATGACTGTGTTATTTTGATTTCACTGATATACTCACACTATGATTTAACAATTTCCTAAATATACATGTATACATATATGTATATATGTGTGTATATATAGTGCCAGAATGTGTATACCTTGAAATTATTTAAACTTACAGTAGAGAATTTCACTTGCTAAAAACTCAGTGAAAAATATACTTCACGAATCCTTTAGATGGTAACAGATAGTTGAAAACCAAAACTAAAAATATCTAAAAGGAAGTGAGTCAAGAGATACAATGCAATAAGTAATGAATCAGAGGTTTTGGTTTTTAAAGGTACTGTTTGGACAGCCAAAATTCTTTGATAAATTAATAGCTGCCAAACTAGAGGTGGAGGAACAGCTCGTTCATTGCTGGGGAAGCTCCGGAAAAGGTATCCAAAGAAATCCAAACACTCACTGATATCTGTGTGTGCTCAAAAATCTGAAAAGTTGACTTTCTGACACAATGAGTCTGTTGTTTAATGAAACCTTGGGTAGCTGCAGGAGGCTGGAAATGGATCTGAATGCGAGGGCTGGGGAGCGGGAGACCTAATGTCATTTGGGTACGTGTGAGGTAACTGCACGTTTTCAGAAAAAAAAAAAATTCTGTTTCTCCCTAGAAATAGAGTCCCTTGGAACACAGGCACCACCTGCGCTCTGACTTAAGCGGTTCCTTGCACATGCTGAGTTCTGAGCAAGGAGCGTTTGTCTCCGCCTCTGACGCGCCGGCACCGACGAGGTACCCGCTGCCATCTACTATTTTTAAGTGTTTTTCTCTCCATTCCTCCATTCCTCTCCCCCCTTTAAGGCACAGCTCTGGCATGCAGAAACTAGGCTGATCCATATGCACACTCACGTCCTGGGGAAACACATCCTCAGAGGAAGGGGTTGGAACATGTCACAAAAAAATCAAAAAATAAAGCGAGTCAGAGGAGAGGATGATAGCAGGCCCATTCACTCAGCGGGGTCTGAGAAAGGGGTGGCTGCAGTGACCCCCATACCCATCTGAGGCGACCTCTGACCCCTCAGCCATCAGACATTGTGCACTCGCTGGCGTGTGTCAGGGTCAGTGGATACTTCATGAGCACCCCTGGTCTTTATCATGGGAGCACCTCCAAACCCTTTCCATTTTCTTCAGGAAGCTTTGGCCCTGGCTGAATTAGGTCATCAGATTCTATTTTGGTCAAGCCTTGGAGAAAATCATTCACCCTAAGTTGCAGGTTTTTATGTTTCCACACAATGGGGTGAGGCCCGCCTGCCAAACCACACATGAGCCACAGCTATGGACAAGACAGTCAGTGTGGGTTGTCCACAGGAGCCCGCAGTGGAGTAGACAAGATCAATAATACCAAGAATATAAACACAGACACACGTCGCTGCAGGCGGGGACTGCACCACACACAGTGGGACCCCGCTGGACACGTGGAATGGCGGCCCTGGGGGCCCAGTACCCTGAGGACAGAGTCATCAGAACTCAGCATCCAAAGAGAGTGAGAAGTTCCAGGTGGAGAGGCCAGCAGAGAACATGTCACAGGACACCTTATGGTTAGGGTTTCACTCTTGATGTACTGAGTGCTATGACTCACGGGCTGCTCAAGATGCTAGAACTCAGGTGGAGGTTCAAAGTCACAGATTTATTGGCAAGAAGCGGATGCACCAGAATGACAAGTGTGCCCTGAGCAGTGTCTGTGACAACCTTTTACAGGCCAACACCATCACCGCCACATCTCATTGCGAAGCAAGCAGGTGGAGGACACGTTCCCATAACTATGGTTTCCAATAATGCCGACATCCATCATCCATCAGGGGGACAATGCTGGTATCCATCATCCATCAGGAGGACAAGACAGTTGTCAGAAACCACCAGGAATAAGGAGAGGCAGAAAAAGGCTATCAGACCATCCAGCTTTGGTGGGTACTTTCCACCAAGGCCAAGACATTGGCTTTAAAATGGAGCTTTTAAACAAAATGGAGTTCCCAACACTGAGATATCTCTACAGGATAAACAACAAAAAAAGATCAAAACAGTCACAAGAATTGTCAAGAACACACCACAGGGACGGTGGGGAGGTGTCCTGTGTAAAATCCCTCAATGCAGGGACCCAGGGAGAGACCAGGGGAAGCCTGTCTGCATCCAGCCCAACAAGCAGGAGTGGGGTGCAAGGAAAGAGCTTGGAATAAAAGACCTGGAGGAGGAAGGACCCAGCTGCAGACACTGCCACCAGCACAGCTGGGACAAGTGGAGACAGGACAGGCAGAGATGCAAAGATCCGGGTTGGGAGAGGAGCTCCCCACCCAGCACAGAGACAGCAGTAGAAATCCCTCTACACATACATTAGAGATCAGAGATGAAAATCTCTGCATCAAATGTCTAAAAATTCAAATCGAATCAAAATCCACCGCTCCCAGTATCCCGACCTGCTCTCTCTGACCAGAAGGTGAGCATCCAAGCACAGCGGACTGTCCTCATGATGGACTTCCCAGGGCTGGATATGAACCCCTGGCATCCAAACCTTGGGCACTAGAGCAGAAGGATCAGGAAGGGAGGCAGTGAGGAGAGAGTGTGAGCGTGGGCTGCAGGCAGGACAAAGAGAACAGGGAGAAAATGTCTTGATCTCAGTTCATCAGGACACAGCTGCTGAGAAGCCTCGTTCTGGGGGTTTGCCCTCAGAGTGGAGCAGAGCCACAGAGCACATGGTGGTGCCATGTCCCTGCCAACACGGGGGGGGGGGGGGGGGGGAGGGACAAGTCTCTGTTCAAACTCTTCTTATGCTGCCCACGCTGCTTTCTCCCCAAGTTGCCGCGAGCCTGCCCCTGCATCCACCCTGTCCTGGGTCCTCGCCAAGGCCAGTTCTCTCCCTCTACAGAACTGACTCCTCACAAGCCATGCATGTCCACACGCCACAAGCAAAGGCGTCCAGCCCACCAGCCTTAAACTGACCCATGGCCATGAGACAAATGTATTTCTTCTTTTAATTCCCTTTTCTTCTTCTTCAATACAGACCTTACAACAGAGCAGAGTCCACACAGGGCTGGACTCAGATAGTCTCATTTCCAGAAGCAAAAGCAGCAACGCTCATCCGCACAAGCATCACAGCTGCCAAGATGAGTCTCCCAGTGTTGCCAGTGTCCAAAGACAGAGTGGGTTGCAGTTAAGAAACCGCCTGAAGCCATCCCCTCGGCGGGACCAGCAGCCCAGACTTATCCACATGTGCATGATAGTGCCAGCATTCCTCTGCCAGCTTTCCTCCCGAAACCCCAGCTCCATGTTCTAGACCAGGCACTGGCAGAGGTTTCTGTAAAGGACCAGGCTGTAAGTAATTCAGACTTGGCAGCCACACGTGCTCTCTACTGCATGCCCATGAGTCTTGCCTCTCCCAGACCCACACAGCCGAGCTGAGTTGCCGGGGCCACTGCCTGCCAACCTCTGCTTCAGGGTGGACGTCTTGGAAGCCACAGCCACAGACCTGCAAATGCCCCAGATGCCCAAGGAGCATGGGGATAGGGAGCCCAGGAGGACACTGCCTCTGTCACCATCAGGAGGCCCAAGGACAGCCAGAGAACTGCTCTTTCCTCACAGAGGAGGAGGAGGAAAGGAAGGTGTTGAACAAATGAGTTCTCCTGGAAAGGCAGGACCTGGCACCACCGAGCAGACAGTCAGGGGCACTTGTCACTCTGGGGAAGGAGACTGGGAGGGTGAATCCCCCTCCACCCTGTCTGTGCTTGGCCCCTGAGGGCAGTCAGGAGACAATGGCGGGCTGGGGGGGGGGCAGTTGAGTGCTCAGCCCTCAGTTTTGCTCCCTTGAGCTGCTTCTCAGCTCTTGCCTGGGTTCCGTTTTCTGTGTCCACTACCTGACTGGAATGAGTTTCTGACTGGGACTGGCTGGCCCCTCAAATTCACTGCTGGTGTCCAGGAGGAGGTGATTGTCAGCACCACATCCCAGATACAGAAACCTGGATCAGCCCACAGGTCAGGGGCAGGCGGGGTAGGTGTGGGGTAGAGGTCTGGATAGGAAATCAAGAGTCCAGCTGTGAGAAGATATGAAACACCCTATACCTGCTGGCAACCTGGGCCTGAAGATATTAGCAGACAAAGGGCCATGACTCTGGAAGCAGGTGGAAAGTCTGGCCAGGACTAAAGGTTGTGCTGGCCATCAGCATGATGAGGGGCCGTGTGCAGACAGTACCCTTTGTGATATGTGCCAGACATGGTGCCCCCAGGGGCTCTGAGCAAGGCTGGGCAGGTGTGGGACAAAAAAGGAAATGAGGGAAGAGTGTCCACTGTGGAATCAGGAAAATCAAAGCGAGGACGCCTGGAAGGAGTGGGCACTGGTCTGAGGGCTGTAGTATCTCAGCCATGAGGGAGCAGCTCTGAACCCCAGGTCCCAGGGCAGCCCAGACAGCTGGCAGTCATGATGGAGGGTTGCACAGTGAGGGGTCCAGTCTCACACAGTTATGTACTAATGCCTAGGAGACTCCTAGGGGGTTGCTGCTGGGCCATGCCCCATCCCCCAGAGAAGACATGTTGACAGGGCTGCTGAGAGTCACTGCCGAGCATCACGGTGTTGGAAACGGGAGACGCAACCATCGCTTGTATCAAACACTGGACCGTCAGACCCAGGGCTGTATGCGGCAGGCATCTGCAGCACTTGTCTCTGATGGGAGGGGACCTAGGGTGAATGCCCTTGGTCTCAGGTTTCGGCATTAATGGAGTTTTTAAAACTTCATAAATATTGAGACTCGATACTCTGCTGGTCGTGGTCGCCTCCTGCCTGCAAACACTGTGCGAGGGTCATCGATTGCTTCAGGTAAACACGGAAGTCTTAGGTCAGCTTCAACGTCAGCTACGTATATCAAACAAGCAGAAATGAAGTCAAAAATTGACCTTGGCCTGTGTCCACAGAGCCACTTGGCATGCCTGTCACATCTCCCCTTATTTCTCACTTCTTTGAGGAGTGACTGTAGCAAAGATAATGTAAATGCTGGGAAGACACTCAGCCTGGCCCCAAGGTCTGTTCAGAAGCTGTTGTTGGGAGGTTGTGTAAAGTATCCACTAGTCACTAGTGACATGCTAACAGACTGTCAGTAGTTAACATTCCTAACTGCTGCCTCCCTCTAGCCTGTCCTCCCAAAGCAAGGTGCACACGTGGGGGGGGGGGGAGGGTCTGCACAGTGCTGACCTCAGCAATACGGGTAGGTGATGCAGTCCCTGAGACACTAAAGGTGCACACAAGGTCCTGGACACAATCAGTGCAGCCCAGCTTTCTGTCTGCTTGCCAGAAATGGAGCTTTGTGGACTCTGTGTAGGTAGAAAATGGGATCAGAGCCACCTGATGCTTATAACCCAGTGATCTCTTTGGTATGCAAGAGAGAAACACGAAGAGCCATTTTTACTTGATGGACAAACTCATGATCACTTGCGGATGACTGAAGAAATACAAGGTATGTGAGGACTGTTTCACCTCAAGTCTTCCACCTGCCTGGCCAGTTCTTCCCTCTCACAAATGACTGACAAGATGATTGTGTGAGACCCAAGAAACTCACCAGTCTGTGAGAGCAATAATACGTCAGACCATCACTGGCATCATTTTTAACACTATCTTCTACGGACAGCATGGATCTGCTGTCTTGGAAGGTGTGTGTGTCCTCCTTCCACTCCAGTTCTCCAATGCTCCGGACCCAGGGAAGCCAGGCTGAGAAACTGTTTCTCTCCCACAGAAATGTGTCCACATGGAGGTGACAAGCCAGGAAGAGTTTGTCTGTGCTGTCTGGAGCCCCCACCCTGCACTGTCTCAGGATCAGAGGCCTGTCCAGAGCTACTCACTGAGTTCCTGTAGGAACATACACTCCTCACTTGTGCAGAAAAATAAATATTATACCCTTTAAAAACTACTTCTTGTAGATAGGTAATTGCTAGGAAGGGAGGGTGTGAGGGAGGGGAGAAGAAAGGGGAAGAGGAAGGGGAAGAAGGAAAGAGGGGCAAGAAGGACAGAATGAAAGAAACTAGGAAAGAATATTAGGTGAAAAGGTCACAAAGTACTTTAATAATCATGCCAACAATGCAAGAGCCACAATGGGCCATCGCATTGATCAAACCCAAAAATAAACAACAGGAATAAGTAAAAGTGGAAAAATACAAGTAAACCCTTCAGGAACTAATTTACCATAGAAGGAGAAGCAGTCCCCATAACTCAGTAATGAAGAATTAGAAGAAATGCACACCATATATGCCAGTGAAGGAATTCAGACTCTATGACAAAGGCATTCAAAGAGTTAAGAGACAGTATCAATCTCAAAATGACAAAAATGCATGAAAACTTAGAAAACAAATAATGAATACATAAAGAAGGATAATGAAATAGAAGAACTAAAGAAATAAAATGAGTCATTAAGAAAGAGGCAGATAGAAACCCAAGCTATAAAAAGAGCATTAGAGGAAATCAAAAACACAGGAACTATTCATGAAAATAGATTAGAAGAAATAGAAGAATAAATCAGGAATCGCGAAGACACTGAAATTAAAAGGTCCAACAAAGAAAAAGAAAGCTAAATACAAAGGAAGAAGAGGGAAGGGAAACTCAGAGCTATTTCAAATTCTTTAAAAAGAGGAAACATATGAGTAATTGAACTCCTAGAAGGAGAAGATAGAGTCATGGGGTCTGAAACTTTTTTAAAAGATATAATGGAGGAGAATTTCCCCCAACTTGAAGAGAGAAATGAAAACAGATATACAGGAAGCCAGAAGAACTACTTTAATGAAAGAAAAAACATGGCAAGACACATAATTGTAAAATTTCCAAGAGTTCAAGATAAGGGAAAAATAATGAAACTGACTAGAGAAAGGAAACAGATAACATACAAAGGAAAACCTATCAGACTGACCTCAGACCTGTCGGAAGAGACACTCCAGGCAAGAAGAAACTGGAGTCACTTATTCAAAAAAACTCCAAAAAAAAAAAAAAATAAATGCCAGTCAATAATATTCAACCCTGCAAAGATCTCCTTTCTTTATGCTGGAAAAATAAGAAGCTTTACAGATAAGAAAAGTCTTCAGAAATCACCACTATTAAACCCCCACTCCAAGAAATACTATGAGAAGCCATAAGACCAAAGACAACAGAAGAATAAACAGGAAAAACAAAACAAATTAAACAGAACACAAAATTGACCACCAAAATGTCAAATTCATACTCTCAAGTTTCAATAATAGCTCTTAATGTTAACGATTTAAACTCATCAAAAGACACAGAGTAACAGACTGGATCACAAAACAGAACCCAACACACTGCTGCCTCCAAGAAACACATCTAGACCCCAAAGATAAGCACAGACTAAAAGTAAAGGGCTAGAAAACAGTCCTTCAAACAAATGGTCCCAAAAAGAAGAGAGTGGTAGCCATTCTTATAACAGATAAAGTAGACTTCAAATTAATAAAAGTAGCAAAGAACAAGGAAGGTCACTACATAATGATAAAAGGGTTAATTCACCAGAAATATATTACAGTAATCAACATATATTCACCCAACAAAAAAGTACCAGGATTCATAAGAAAACTTCTTGCCCCTGAAATGAAAGCAAACATTGGTGAAAATACTTATATGGTAGGTGACTTTAAAATTCCAATCTCAGCAAAAGAAAGATCAACAAAATAAGCTACACAAAGATACGAAGGTTTTAAAGGAAGACCTAGACCAAATGAACCTTAATATATAATGAACTATGTTATATATATATATATATATATATATATATGACAATGTAACTGCAAGGAAAAGAATACACTTTCTTTTTTGACCTCATATTAGGCCACAAAACAAACTTGAAAAAACACACAATGATTAAAATTATATCAACTTTTTTCTCTGATCATAAAGCCATTAAAGTAAAAATCAACAATGAAAAGAAAATGAGAGTATACACTATATGGGCATTGAACAACAGGCTACTGGAAAACAACTGGGTAAATGAGGAAATAAAAAAAGAAATTAAACAGGCCTGGAGACAAATGACAAATATGACACAACATTCCAAAATGTCTGGTACTCAACAAAATCAGTATTAAGAAGAAAACTCATTGCAATACAGGCCCAAATCAAAAGGATTGAGACAATCTAAAGAAATATCCTAACCTCCCAACTTGAGGAACTAGAAAAAGATCAACAAATAAAATCCAAAACCCAGCAGAAGATAGGAAATAACAAAAATAAAAGCAGAAATAAATGACACAGAAACCAAAAAGACCATTGAATAAAATAAACAAAACCAAAATCAATAAACCCCTAGGAAGGCTCACAAAGAAGGGAGAAATTCCAAATAAACAGAATCATAAATGAAAAAGGAGAAATTACAACAGACACAGAAGAAAGCTAAAAGATAATTAGAGACAAATATGAACATTTATATGCAAACAAATACAACAACCTGGACAACATGAACAAATTCCTTGTCTGATGCAATCATCCAAAATTGAACAAAGAAGAAATACAGAACTTAAACAAGCAGTGAAATTAAGGTAGTAATCAGAACTCACCTGTCCTGAAAACAAGAGCTCAGGACCAAATGGCTTCACAAATGAATTCTACCAAACATTCAAAGAGGAAATAGAATCTATAACACTCAAACTCTTCTAAAAAAATTAGAAAGAAGGAAAACTACCAAATACATTCTATGAAGCAAACATCGAACTAATACCAAAACCAAACAAATATAGCAATAAAAAAGAAAATTATAGACCGATATCCTTAGTGAACACAAATACAAAAATTCTAAACAAAGTCCTAGCAAACTGAATCCAACAGTGCATAAAAAGGATTGTTCACCATGACCAAGGAGGATTCATTTCAGGGACACAGGGATAATTCAACATCCAAAAAAAACAATCAACATCATATATTACATTAACAAGGAAAAATACAAAAACCATATAATCATATCAATAGATGCAGAAAAAGCATTTGATAAAATTCAGCACCCTGTCATGGTGAAAATCCTTGAAAAAAATAGGAATAAAAGATATATATCTCAACATAATAAACACCATTTATGATAAAACCACAGCAAACATCATCCTTAATAGGGAAAAACTGAAAACATTTCAGTAAGATCTGGAACGAGACAAGGAGGCCCACTCTCACCTCTGCTTTTCAGCATAGTACTAGAAGTTCTAGTTAGTGCAATAAGGCAAGAGAAAGACAAAAAGGAATATATGTAATGAGAGAAAAAATGAAATTATCATTATATGCAGATGACATGATACTCAGTGTAGAAAACCAAAAAAAAAAAAAAAATCCACAGAAAAACTAATTGAAATTTTTAAAAAATTTAGTATTGTAGTTGGCAATAAAATTAACACACAGAAATCTGTGGCCTTCATATATGCAAACACTTGGTCAGAAGAAGAAGAAATTTTAAAAAAACTATTCCATTTACCATTATATCACTAAAAATTAAATACTTGGGAATGAATCTAACAAAAATAGAGAAGAATCTGTACAAAGAAAACTACACAACATTCTTAAAAGGATAGAAAAAATATGGAAAAATGGAAAGACATTCACTGCTCATGGATTGGAAGAATTAACATTATCAAAATGTCTATTCTACCAAAAGCAGTCTGCAGATTCAATGCAATTCCAATAAAAATCCCAATGACATTCTTTAAAGAGATAGAACAAAAATTACTGAAATTCATAGGGAATAACAAAAGACCTCAAATATCAAAAATCCTCCTGACCAAAAAAAGAGAGAGAGAATGGAGTTATTACAATTGCAGACCTTCAAATTATACTACAAAGTCATGGTAATTAAAGCAGCATGGTACTGGTACAAAAACAGACAATCAGACCAATGGAATAGAATTGAGTGCCCAGAAATAAAACCACACATATATAGTCAACTAATCTTTGACAAAGGAATGAAAAAGTTACACTGGAACAAGGACGTCTCTTCAATAAATGGTGCTGGGAAAACTGGACCAAGACATGCAAAAAAATGAACCAAGACAATGCTCTCATACCATGTACAAAAACCAACTCAAAATGGATAAAACACTTGGATGTAAGACCTGAAACCATAAAATGCATAAAGGAAAACTTGGGCAAAATCCTCCATGAATTACACTTCAGAAATCCATTTCTGGACATGTCTACAGCTGGCAAAAAAAAAAAAAAAAAAAAAAAAAAAAAAAAAAAAAAAAAAAAAAAAAAAAAAAAAAAAAAAAAAAAAAGAAAAACATAAAAAGCTGAGACTACATGAAACGAATTTTCTGTACAATAAAGAAAACAAAAAAGAAACCCAATCAACTGGGAGAGAAATTTTGCCCTCCACACAAGAGATAAGGGTCTGATAACAAAGATACATAAAGAACTCACACAGCTTATCAAAAACAAAGCAAGAAACCCAGTCAATAAAATGGGAGAGAAAAACTAAAAAGAGGCTTCTCCAAAGAGGAAATACAGATAACCAATAGGTATATAAAATAATGTTCCACATCACTAATAATCAGGGAGATGCAAATCAAAACCACACTGAGATACCATCATACACCAGTAAGAAAGACCTGTATTTTAAAAAAAAAGGGGGGGGGGCAACAAGTGTTGGCACAGATATGGAAAAAAAGAAACACTCTTATACTGGTGGCAGGAATGCAAACTGGTCCAGCCACTATGGAAGGGTGTGTGGAGGATCCTCAAACAACTGAAAGTGGAACTACCATTTGACGCAGCAGTCCCACTGCTGGAAATCTACCCAAAGGACACAAAATTCACAATTAAAAATGACACCTATATGCACGTGTTTACTGCAACACTGTTTACAATTGCCAAGATATGGAAACAATCCAAATGCCCCAAAACTGATGAATGGCTAAAAAAGATGTGGTATATGTACACAATGGAATATTATCCATCAATCAAAGAAAACAAACTTATATCATTTACAGCAACATGGATGGAGCTAGAAGGAATCATGTTAGCAGAAATAAGCCAGAAAGGACAAAAAGAAATATGGGATGGTCTCATTTATTTGAGGGATATAAGAAAAACAAACAAATGTTTAAGGAAAATTGAAAACCACCAACAGAACTAAAGCATAGAACAAGAGAGGGAGAGGAAGGAGAGAATGGGGTGGGGGAAGACACAAAAGACTAGAATGGTGTATGGGTGGTAAGATGATGGGAGAGCATCAGAGTAGATAATGATGCAATATGTAGTGCATATATATTATATTTATGCATATATACGTATATAGATATATAAGTGCAAACAAAAAGTAAAGTAATTAAAAAATAAAATTTTTGTCAACCAAATAGCAAAAAATAAATAAATAAATAACTTTGTCATAGGCATGTAGGTATAAGAACAATATGGCGCACACTATGGGATTTTACCTCATTTGTGGTTGCAGACATCTATCGGGCATCTTAGAACGTATGGCCCCCAAAAGGAAAGGACTATGATGTGTTAAATTGTGAAGCTATACATATTAAGCTTATTAGTTTGAACTGACAATTTTTCTTTTTGGCAAAATGAGAATTGTTGGCATTTTAATGGAAAATACAGTAAAATTGTGAAAGATGAGTGTCTTCTTATGAAAAAGAACCCATTGTATTAAATGGAATATGGGGAAGCTGGTGTGATCGCTCTTTACATGGTAAAGAGTTATACTAATGAAATGTACCTGAGACTAAGAAAAGTGAAACCAGATTTTACTGGTTTTTAGCTGGTTTGATCGCTCTGTATGTGGTAAAGAGTTATACTAGTTAAATGTACCTGAGACTAAGAAAAGTAAAACCAGGTTTAATCTGGTAATGATATTTATATTTTTACTTATAGAATTTGAATCTAAAATTTTATTTATTTATAAATATATTAAGTTATATATGTTGCTAAGCTTGAAACTTCAAGTTCTATATAGTTTATAAACTATTAAATAATAGTCATTATTCTTTGGCATCCAAATAAGTTATTTAATAATTCCTAGGCAATTAAACTTTAATTAGTAAGCAATTAAACTTTACCATTTGTACTCAAACTAATGATTTCCAAATTATATCTGCATACTTCTTAAATTTAAATCTTAGTTAAATTCTCTCAAGAGTATCTTCTAAATAAAAGCCTAAGAGTGTTTGCTGAGATAAAAATTTATTTTATAGCAATTATCATAATAATTTAAATATATTATTTCCCTTTTCATCAACTATTTCTTACAGTAGTAGCTTAGGGAATAAGATGATAGGAGATATTACTAATCATAAGGTCTAAAATAGGCATAACCTCAGAAAATAAAAACTATACTTATTGTCAGCAGATTTGTTTCTTTAAAAACAGATGATGCTATTACGTAAACAGTACACCAACATGTTCTATTTATACAAAATCGAAAGTACATGAGAGTTTAGGATATCCTTGATGACAGAAACTAATTTTCCTGCAATGTATTTTGAAACTAATTCATTGGCCATTTTGCAGGACATCTTGTGACATGGCCACCTGAGAGTTTTGTGTTCATTCTTCAAGTCTGTTTCCGAATAGTCCAGACCTCTCATCAGTCAACATTATGAAGGATTATACCCTTGTCCTGTTGGAGATAGACATAACCATATGGCTTCATTTAGTCAAAAAAGAAAAAAAAATGAGTGAAAGTCATCTGTGTCACTTTCAAGCAGATTGCTCAAGTGACAAGTCAGACTTTTTATTCTGGTGTGTGGGAGCAAGCTGCTAATAGACCAATCCTCCCCCCCATCTAGCAGTACGTTCTGAAGAGAATATTAAGAGGAATAAACAATTAGCAAAAAAAATCTAAAGAATAACAGGAAGCAGACAACTTCAGAAAAATTAAAGATTAAAAGAAACAGATTATAACCTAGCCTCCATTGTTATGGTTTTACACTGAATCTATATGCTCACAGAAGTATGTCAAGAATCCAAATTAATAAGAGAAAACACATGAGCTTTCTCATTAAAGATCAGTGAACAGAACCTAGAGTGACCATCACCAACAAAATGTCAAAGAAAAATGCAAAGAAACAAATAGTTGAAGCTCCAAGTTCTAAGAATAAATTCCAAGTCTTTGTCTAATCTTTGAACCACAGATGATCTGCACAGACTCTAATCAGCTCATATTTCAATCTAAAATAAGACACTGAAATTTGAGCTTCAGTTCATCAAAAACAAGATAAAACTTTTAATTGAGGAAATTATCTTGTGATATAAACATCATTTCTGGAGTCATTCAACAAAATACAGAGTTTCCACAGCAGAGCAATTATAATACTAAGGGTGAAACAAAATATAAGTTGAAAAATGAAAAGCCCATTTTCAGGGAAAAAGAAAATCTACAAAGAGACCAACCCAGACATAACCCAAAGGTTGGAATCAATGTAAAAACTCTTTAAAGCAGCTATTATATCTAGGACTGGCCTATTTAAGGTACTTGAGAATATGCAATTCCAACAAATAGGGATTCTAAGTGATAAATGGAAAATATAAAAATGAACCAAATTCTATAAAAAACTATAGGTTAAACTTCAAAGGAAATAAAATCAACAGATGCAATTAAGAGCAGAGAGAGATGACAGAGGGAGAACTATTTCAATAAATCATTTCATAAGAGCATTGAGATATATACCATCAAAAAAGTAGAGAAAAATAAACAGAACTTCAGGGACCTATAAGATAGAATTCTAAAAATCAGGCATGCATGAAATTTGAATCACAGAAGAGGAGAATGGTACTAAAATTTACTTGATAGAATTCTAAAAATCAGGCATGCATGAAATTTGAATCATAGAAGAGGAGAATGGTACTAAAATTTACTTGAATGAACAGCAGCCAAAACATTCCAAATTTGCTGAAAAGCACACATTAAACTATTCAAGAAGACCACTGAATATCAAACCACATACATAGAAAACCATACATAGCCCCTTTATATTCAACTTACAGAAAACCAAAATTAAACAGAAAATGCTGAATGCAATCAGAGATCATCAGCATACTACACACAGCAAATCAGTTATGGGACTTACAACAGACTTTTCATCAAACACTATGAAAGTCAACAAAAAATGGAACAATGTACTTAAGGTGATGAATTTAAAACCACAAGTTCTATACCCATCAAATAGCAGCTTAATGAAACAAAAATATACATGCTTTCAAGTAAAATAAAACTAAAGAGAGTGTTCATGAACAAAACTTCACCAAAAAAGTGCAATGAGAAATCATACCAGAGGGAAACTTGGATCATCGGGAAGAAAAGAAAAACCTCAGAAATATCCACTATCTAAAAAAATATCAAACTGCATTTGCTCCTAATTTCCTTTAAATACATATGCATATTTAAAACAGAGCTATTACATTTACATAAGATAAACCATATACTCATAGGACAACTTGTACATGGATGCTTGTAACAGTTTTATTCAAGAAAGGCAGAAGAGAAAACTAACCAAAGAAGAACAGAAAAACAAAATATGGTGCGTCAACATAATGAAGCACAAAGCATGGAAGGAACAGCCTACCACACATGCTGCAATATGGGCGAACTTCAGAAGTACAGCTCTTGATGAAAGAAGCCAGACACAGAAATGCATTATACATGACTGTTTGTGTCAATTGCCAGAAAATTCAAGTCAATCTATAGGAACAGAAACAGATTGTTTTGCTTCCTGAGGCATTTTGCTGCCCCCTTTCCCGCCCTCCACAGACAGACAGATCACAAAGGCTAAAGGGAATCTGATGGAAAGGCTTCACATATTCATTACTGCAGTAATTTCACAGATGTAAACATACCAAGGTTTCCTTTACTTCACATTTTAAATAGATGGATCTCACTCAGTGCAGTCCACGTCTGTGAACATTTTATTCAGTCTGTGAACACTTTATTCAAGAAAACATAAGCCAGTGGCGTTTCCTCTGGACTTTCCCAGAGAGGAGGTGCTTCCACCGCCTGAATCTCAGACACCACAATTACTTTGAGACAACAAGTAAGTTTTGTTGCTTTGAAAGCCTGGGATTGTAGAGTCACTTGTTACTGCAACAGGATCTAATTGCTCCAAAAGACTTCTGATCTGTTTATTGTCTCCCCCACATGTGCCTGGGGAAACTCAGCCCAGGGTCAACCTGATGGATTTTGCCGTCGTGCCACTCCACACTAGTGTTGGGTGCTTATATGAAAAGTGGTATTCAGTGTGACCAGAAGGGAAGTTTCTTCACACCTCCTGGAAAGAAGGATACCCTTGATCTTCAGGAGAGCAGCCCTTCCTTCTGCAGTAGATTAAGCTCGGGATTTCACACCCCATCTCTCTGCACTGCTAAAATTCCACATATTCTGTTTCCTGCTGGTGTTCCTTGCTTTGACTGGCAGTTGAGCTGGTGGTGACATCACCCTCTGGAACCACACCTGTGCGGCAATGCCCCTAACACCGCACCAGCAGTGGGAGCAAAGAAGGTCAGGACCGGAGTGACTTGGGGGATCTCACTGCAGCCCTGAGCAGGGAAAAACGGACACCGCTCAGTCCATGCATGTGTCTCCATCCTTTATGGAGACACGTGGTTCCAAGCAGCTCTTGCCTCCTCTCAGTCTCTCAGCGCATTCCCCAATGCCAGCCTTTTCCCCAAACAGCCCATCAGTTTCGGTGTCAGGTCAGGGGGCTGAAGAGATGTCAGCTCCAAGGAGGCATTCAGCTCGGCTCGTTTCTCCCACTCCGTGACATTTGTCATTAATAAGTGGCTCTGACTGGGCACGTAGGAACCTGCCATGCTCTCCCACGTCCAAGGACATTTTAATCGCCATTTAAAGTCATTCGTGGAAGTTGATGAAACAGGCTCGGGGATGACTGAGCCCGATTTTGTCTAGGACCAAAGCAGCATCTGTTCCAGGGGTGGGGAGCGGCCAGGCTTAGACGGTCCGAGGCTGCAGCCACGGCAGTGACAGGCCTGTGACAGCCCGACAGGACCCATCGCAGCAGTGATGCCCCCGGCCAGGGGAGCGGGACCCAGCAGAACCAGCTCCTTCTCTTCTGGATTTGGCCTCCCGGCAGCTTGGAAAGCGACCCTGGGTCAGCCCAGGATGTGTCACCCCGAAAGTGTGCTCCCCTCGGCACCCCCCCGCCCTGAGTCTGTCCCTGGCAGCATCACCCAGGAACTGGCTCTCCGCCCCGGTTTTGGATCATTGTCTGTGGGCAAGCCGTAGAACCCTGGCCGTAAGAGCGAGCATGTCCCCTACCTAAACTGGCATCTGCCTTAGTGTCCCACACAGAGTGCCCCTCTCCCCGGGACGAGCTGGAGAGCACAGCCCACTCCCCTTCCACTCCATGAAGCCTACCCCTCTAAGCCCTGCAGAGAGCTCAGGTGGTTCAACCCCCACTCTTAAATCAC